>PKML01043620.1:393315-529448 GCA_002933935.1 Eutrema yunnanense | reverse complement strand
TTCTTCCCCAAATCGACCAAATCCCTAATTTCATTAGTCTCTCTCTCACTTCTCACGATTCTGAACTCCTTCTTCTCTTCTCTTCTCTTCGATTTCAGAACCGGATTCCTGCTATTCTCTTATCTTTTATTCTCGAAATCGGACTGTTTGGAGATGAACTCCTTACTTTTTTTTTTTGATGGTTTTGGTTTGTGTCAGATATTTCTTCTTTTATAATTAAGTGTTACATGAAAAGATTCTTATGATAATTGTCTGCATTGTACACAAGAGAATTCAGATCTTTCTTCTTTTATAATTAAGATTCTTATGATAATTGTCTTAATCATGAACATATGTTTACAAGAAGGAGCTACGGTTCCATTTTCGTAAAAAAAAAAAGCAAGTTTTTGAATTACAGAGCTTGTCTATTGAATTACAGTAAAAAGAAAAAGCAAGTTTTTGGTGAAGTATGATTAACCTGCAAATGACCATCCTGATGAAAACCACAGCATCAAGACCAGCAGCAGCCAACATCTCGTCCTCAGTAGTTTCCCAAACTTTGACGAGCCAACTTGGAGAGGGTGCAAACCTCTCATACCAAAGAGGATCATGACGTTTAACTCTTCCACCAGAAAGCATTCGGCCAAAGTAAACACAATAATTAGTAAACACTATCATCACTCTCTACATCATCTGTCGCAATATCGGCAAAGTGAGTTGCTAATTCTAAAGCACCATCTTCTTCAACAGCTACAAGGGCATCAGTATGTGTGTCATCGGAGTTAATCTCCTCACCAGCATCATCGACGATACCTTCATCACCAACATCATCATCAAAAATCCCACAGTCGTCTCCAGAAATTGCTTCAGGCTCATCTCCATCTACTTCATCTTCAACATCTCTGCGTGATGACTCACACTCATGTGCTCTGTGTCGTTGTGGGGTTAGCTTCTTCCTTCTTGGCATACTAACTCAATTGGAAAAGATAAATCGATTCAGCAGAAATCAGAATCGTGAATCGTGAATCGATTCAGCAGAAATCAGAATCGTAAATCAAATGGAGAAGAGAAGAGAGAGAAGAGATGAAGGAATTCAGAATCGTGAGAATGGAAGAGAAGATAAGAGGAAGAAATCAATTCAGCAGAAATCGATTCAAAAAAAAAAATTCAGAAAAAAAGATGACTAGCGCTTCAGATAAAATAAAATATATTTAATAAAATAAAATTCATATGATAAAACATAGATACACAATTTTTTGAAAAAATAAACAAAATAATTAATTATTTTATATGTATTACAAAATATTTCAACATTTTAATATTATTTAGTAAATAAATATTATTTATTAATTTTTAACCCGCCCCGCATTTTAAAAATATAATTTAATTTTTTGATTTTTTATAAATATTATTTATCCACCCCACAAAACCCGTTTTTTTGCAATTGAAAATTTCTCGACTTGCACCCGCTCTGCATCGGGTTAAACGGGACGGAACATGTGAGTAATGAACCAAATTGACAACTTACTATCCAGTTTAATACAACGAATGCAATTGAAGGCATATAATTGCTTTTGTAAGGAAACAAAAGCATGTTTGCACATTCAAACTCTGATATAAGTTATGCATACAATTATGATCTACGCATGCAGGTGTATCCATACATATATGGATAGTAGAAGAGAAAACAGGCTTGATAATGGTAATGAAATGGTCATGCAGATAATCTAAGAAAAATATCTGATCTTTTTGTTTCAAAATCCGCTCTATTAGTCAAAATATGACTATCTATAAAGATCTTTGAATATTATAATTTTTACATCATTTGCGAAGGTTTATTGTATTTTTGGATTCATCGAATGCATACTAGGGTAAATATTATATCGCAATGCAGAATAAAGCTCAACGATGCGTACAAACACAATTTAAGTTGAATTTATAATCAGATGCTTCTTAAAGATTAGAAAAGGATCAAGACAAAGATTTTCCTCAAGTTTTGAAACCAAAAAAAAAAGATTTTCCTCAAGTACATCCATCATCATGATAGATATATATATATATAAATAATTCAATATAAAGAGAAAGAGAATTTGGTCATTCGAGCTGCGAAAGGCTGCAGATGCATGTGTTGGTGAAAATTACATATACATGTTGACGTGTTGTGACAACAGTGGTTTAAAGAGAAGGGTAAGACGATAATTTCAGTTTAACTAGTGAAAAAGGACATACAAGTACTTTCAGTAAAGCTTGTATACACCCACTTAGATAGAGTCTCCCAATGATCACGATCAGTTTGTCCTACGAACATGTCTATTTATCTTCTTTTCGGTATTATTGTAAGACTTACCAAAATTGAATTCGGATTAAAACCTCATATCCCAAAGGTAAGATGCACATATGAGGTTTGAGACGATCCTTAAAACCGTAATCCATTAGAATTTTTTTGTTAAAGAAGATAGAATATTATTAAAGTAATAAAAACAAATACATATAGATTAAATTGTAACTACAGTATCTTACAAAGTAATGGACTAGGACACATGAAAAAAAGGAGTTAATTAAAAAGGAAAGTTTAAATTGAAACTCATAATACTAACCTTAACAAACAAGGCTAGAAACAAGATTTTAAGTAGTTAAGGTGACAATTTATAAAGAAACGTAAATGTGTTTAACAGTTAGAAAAGTAAGCATTAAGTAGAAAAACACACATGTGTCTAAGAACTTATGAACAAAATAAAATATCTTTATTTTTTAAAAAATTCTATCATATAAACTATTTTTTTTTCCAACACAATTTTTTTAAAAAATTTTACCTACACAAGATTAATCTTTTTATGAATGAGAAAAAGACACGTAAATAATAGTAGTTGTCACAGTCAGGCAGATCTAAAGAACATGGTACATGGATACTAGATTCATCTCTGTTCATCCCCATATGCGATCTTTCTCAGAAGAAAAGTATCTCTGGCCCTTAAGAAAAGTACACTTTTCCTTTGTTTTTTTGTAAACAAATATTTTTCTTTTTTTTTTTGTCAGAATAATATAGCTTTGCTCTTAAAATGCAAAAAAAAGAAAGAAAAAACATCTTTCTTAAAAACAAAAATTACTTTACATTTTAAGTTGAGAAAAATATGATTTTTAATTTATTTGAGGAAATCTTGTATATTTTACATTGAATATATGAACCCTAACATATATATATATATGTATAAACACGTGGGGCCAGGTGAATTTATCGGGTATTTTGGAGGAGCCAACATACTATTGGAGTATGTTTTGTCAAACGCAGCGGTTGCGAGAAGCTTCACGGAGTATATGTGTATTGCGTTTGGCGTTTCTGATCCAAACGCTTGGAGATTTAAAGTGAATGGTCTTGAGAAAGGTTACAATGAGCTCGATTTTCCTGCCGTCGCTCTTGTTCTTCTCCTCACTCTTTGTCTTTGTCATAGGTACTATATTCAAACCAGTGAAAAGTAATTAATATATTCGTCCATGTAAATTTTCATAAAGTATTTTTAATTCAATCTGATGGCATGGAAACTATATATAAAAGATGTTTTTTTTTTTTTTTTTTTGTCAATCACTCATATTTTTAACATCTTACTTTTTGGCTCTATTTCTTTTTCATTTTCAAACTAGATTCTTTCAGATTTTTGGCAACACACATATAAAACTATAAAAGAAAGTCATTTCATCCAATTTCATTTCACAATTTTTTAAATTATGCCACCATAGAATTTTATCTCTTTTAATATAGTTTATTCAAATGGTTTTAACTTTTTCTCCAACTCACTAATACCACTTCAATCTTTGATGCTCTAGTTTTCTTTTTTAATAATAAATTGTTACTCCCTCTGTTTCACAAAGAGTGTCATTTTGACACATTTCACACATATTAAAAAAACTATTAAAAGTTTAATATTACCCCTTATTAATACACTAACAATTTTTCTTAATCTAATTAATACACTAAAACAATAAAGGTAAAACTAGATTTTTGTTCAAAATTATGTATTGAAAACATAAAATAACACTCATTGTGAAACAAAAATAAAACCTTAAAATGATATTTTTTGTGAAACGGAGATGGTATATCATAATATTATTTTAAACACACAATTTGACTGTTTTTCCCCCAAAATTATTATAGCACGAAGGAATGCTCAATGCTGAACCTAGCGATGACGGTGTTCCACGTAATATTCGTCGGGTTTGTAATAACGGCCGGATTCTGTCACGGTGACGGAGTCAAAGCGCTGGTGGAGCCGCGAGGTCTGACTCCATACGGCGTTAGCGGAGTGGTTAACGGAGCTGCCGTCGTGTACTTCAGCTACATCGGATACGACACCGTTTCCACTCTCGCCGAGGAGATCCAAAACCCTTCCTTTAGTCTCCCCGTCGGAATCATTGGCTCCGTTTCGATTGTCTCCGTCCTCTATTGCCTCATGTCTCTCGTACTCTGCATCATGGTTCCGTACAATGAGGTACATGTTTTAAATTATTTCCTACGTACATATTTCTAATAACTTCAAATCCATGCACATTTGGATTTTAGCTAAATTAATTTTGGCGACAACTAATTCTTAAAACTATATATTGATACATAGGAAATTTGGCTTGTTTTATAGATTTATATTTTTCTTAAAACAGAATTTTAAAATTGTTTAAAAATATCGAAAAAGAACCGTTGACAAAAAAAGGGAATAAAAGCATCTACTGAAAAGTTTTATTTTGCTTATTTTGTTTTAATTAATATCTTTGGGTACAAAATTTAATCCACTAACCCACTGCTAGCTTCACTAATTAAATTTAATTTGGTGATGTAGTGAATCTTAAAAAGACAATTTAGTTCGTCTTCTAAATCGAAAAAACAAGTGAAAAAACCAATCTACGTATATTTACATGTAAAGTATGTTGTAGATATCCAAAAGCGCGTCGTACGCGGTTGCGTTTCGGAGGATCGGGTGGAGTTGGGCAGGGAACGTGGTTGGTGCGGGTGCGAGCTTAGGGATCGTGGCGTCGCTGTTGGTGGCTATGTTAGGGCAAGCGAGATACCTTTGTGTGATCGGAAGAGCCAGACTGGTCCCTTCATGGCTCGCCAAGGTTCATCCTTCCACCGGAACTCCCTTGAACGCTACTCTCTTTCTCGGTAATATCATTTTAACCAATTCCTTAACTTTAAAAACTATGATGGGTTTGATTGATATAACATTGTCAAATGGTACTCATTATATACAATAATATAAAATAGTAAAATTAATATATTTGTTATATCAATTTGAGTCATTATCCGCGGGTCCCGCCCCATTTAACCCGCCGCGGGTCGAGAAGTTTTAAATTGCAAAAAACCAGGGCAGGTGCGGGTTGAGTGTTTTAAAATGTGGGGCGAGTGCGAGTTAAAAAAAAATTCCCGCGGGTTACTCGTAATTTTTTTTAAAAAACTAATAAATAATATTTATTTACTAAATATTATTAAAATGTTGAAATATTTTGTAATATATATAAATTAATTAATTATTTTGATTTTTTCAGAAAATTGTGATTTTATGTTTTTACATATGAAATTTATTTTATTAAATATATTTTTTTTTACTAAAAAATATTATAAGTTTTTTATTATTATTTAAATATTTGCGGGTTATCCGCGGGTACTCACGGATTCAAACGAGGCGAATCGAGAAATTTGTGTTAATGAGTTTGGCGGGAAGAGATCGAAAAAAACATTTAACCCGCGCGGGGCGGGTTTGACCCGCTTGACAGACGTAATTATGCCACACAAATGTATTTAAAAAATGTAAAAAAAATACATTTGTGAAAATTTATAACTAATGTAAATAACTATAAAATCTTAATTATTCCATTTAACACTATAGTTTTTATAATGTGTGTGTGATTTCAGGCATATGCACAGCTACAATTGCGTTGTTCACCGATTTAGAAATAGTGATGGAGCTGATTTCACTCGGAACGCTCTGTGTTTTCTACCTAGTCGCAAACGCTCTTCTCTATCGCAAATACACCTTAACAGGCCAAAACGCACCCTTTCATACACTCTCGTTCCTTGCCCTCCTCTCTTCTTTCTCGTTGGCGTTCTCGCTCTGGTGGAAACTGAACAAACCGTGGTGGGGCCTGACGCTCTTTATCGCGATCACAATAGCGGTCACTGCGTTTTTCCAATACCACACGTGGTCGATCTCGTCTACGGCTAATAAGAATCTTCTGCCACCGTGTCCCTCCAAATGGTCGGTGCCGTTCATGCCGTGGCCGGCGGCAGTTTCAGTGTTCCTTAACGTTTTTCTAACGACAACACTGAAAACGCTGTCGTTTCATAGGTTTGCGATTTGGACGTGCCTTGTAACGATGTTCTATGTGTTGTATGGCGTTCATAGGACTTATGAGGCCGAAGAGATGGGTAGAGTAGAGGTTGTTGAAATTCATGTGACTAGCACGAGGGTGCAACCAGAAAAGTTGGACAATGTTCGAATGGTAATTCCTTAAAGTGATTTATGATCTTCCCATGAACATATCAAAATCTTTATTACAAACTAGTCTACTACAAATCTTCACATTTTATTAATTTTTACACGAATCAAATAGATATGACAACTTTTAATATCGTTATATGTTCATCTAAAGCCACTAATGTGGTTTCCATAACTTTTATATATGTTCATATGAAGCCACTAATGTTTTACAAAGAAACAAGATTCATGCATACATTAAAATTTTATAGATATCTAAATATGAGCGAATTATCTCTGAATGATCTACTATGTTTGTCACAAAATTTTCTCTCGACGGGTGAATCATCTGTATATCTCATTCCTCATCTCATATCAATCTAATAAATTGGTTATCAAACTTCTTTAATGTTTAATATATGTGTACTTAACATTATAGTTGTAACATCCTGGGCCCGGCCCATTTGAAAAAGGCTTAAATGAATTAATTTGGTTACCTATGTCACCAAAGTGTACTTACCTTTTCCGATCACTTGCCCGAAAGAACTCCAGAGTTAAGCGTGATTGGGCTGGAGTAGTCTAAGAATGGGTGACCTTCCGGGAAGTGATTCGCGGTAGCGTGTGAGTGAGGACAAAACACGGAGAAATGTCACGTGGTGATTGCAGGGTCAGTAAATTACTCGGTCGGGCCTACGAAAAATAACGCACCGACAGTCGGACAGGGGTGGGGCCCACAAGCCTGATAGAGGGATGGGTGACTCACCGGTAGGGGCGGACGGGGCGTTACAATAGTAGATGACACAAATGAGTAAATCTCACATGGGCATTTCAGAAGGTTCTGGATTGCTCCAAGAAAAATTTCCGTTTATTATAAATAAAGTATTTCATAAGAGCTTTTTAACCATCTACTCTTTAATGAAATATTATATAATACGAGGGTCCACTAATGATAACAGAAAGTGGGAAAGATTCAAATGCATCTATGTCTGCGACTCTGCGTGTGTAACTCCCATTTCAAATTGATAAAAGATGGAAGTGATGGAGCAAGGGAGCAAAACTTTAATAGCGATAATTTGTTTGCAACCATAATCAATAAAGAAAAGTCTAGATAGTGATCTTTAGGAGGAAACTCAACATTCTTAACCAAAAAGTTGTAGTGGGATAGTTCTCATCCAGGAAAAATTCGACTCTGTTCACTATAAGAAAACTGCATATTTCCAATAAAAATTTACGTCGAATTTTAATTGATGTAACTGACCAACGACATTACGACGAATTATGTGTTCGATGTAAATTATAAAATTGAGATATACTTGGTGTTATGCGATCCACTTGAACATGTGGTGTTACGAGGTAACTAAACTATATGCAAGGCTAAATAATTTGTCGCCCAAATTTGAAATATATAATATATTATATTGTCTACATATTAAAACTGGTTTAACTTTCTTTCTTAATATTTTCAATTCATATTTTCACAACATTAGTGTAAATAAATAAAATAAACGTTCGTATATATAAACAGTATATGTTAAACTGTTATTTGTGATTTCTTTCTTTTTTTTTAGAAAATAAAACTAATAAAAAACATTGGTATATTGAAGAATCCTCCCAATTTTTTTTTTTTTTTTGGGTAAAAAGAATCCTCCCAATTTTGACTACAACAAACCAACTTGTAGAAATTTGCGAAATTTTCCTAATGAGAATAAAAGGATAAAATGCCATTAGGCATTAGCTTTTACAAATAAATGAATGCATAACAATAATGTCTCTCTTTAGTTTTGTTTTGAACAAAGGGTAATGTCTCTCTTCAATTGCTTCGAAATCTCAGGAGGTTGGATTTATCAAGATCTAAAAACCCAAAAGAATTTCCAGACGCCAACAATCTCGACTCTTTTTTGCTTCTCAAAAATTTGGTGATGATTCCTTCTTCTATTCGGAATCTCGTTTGACATGAAAGGATGCACAAGGCTCGAGTTTCTTCCAACCGACGTCAACTTGCTATCTCTCTCGCGGATGAGATGTTTTCCTCAGATCTCAACGAGCATAACAGATCTCCCTCTAGACCACCACACTGCGATTGAAGAAGTTCCTTCTTGGCTAGAAAATTATTCAGTTTGCATTTCTCCAAGTTTCCAGAGGCAAATGAATGAAACTTTGAAAAAGCATTTTTCTATCTCTCTTGCGAAACTCTACTCTCTCTTGCCGACGATCTTTTGCTCCTCCGATCTCCCTCTCCGGCGCGCGTGGTAGCTCACCGCCGTCGGAGGAGGGACCCCTTGGTTACCATCTTTCTTTTGATAGGTTTCTAGCTTTCGTCCGCAGTTGTTCTGGTTGTGGCGCCGTATGGAAGGTTTCTCCGGCGAGTCCTCGTTTCGATGGCGGCGGGACCCTAGCGGCGTCGTTAGGGTCGTGGTGGTGGAAGGTGGCCTCCTCCTATGTCGGCGCGACTCTTCCCCAATCGCCTCGTCTTATCGCCGGTTTTCTTCCCTCGATTTGCTCAACTTCAACGGTTTCTTTTGAGAGCCTCCTTGCCGGCGGCGAGCGCTCAGGCCTTCTCGGCGGTGGGGTTGTCGTTCATAGTCGACTATTCCCCTGTTCATGGTCTCTCTCACGGCTTCGGCTGAGAGGTGGTGAAGTGCATCTTGCCTCCTTGGCTCCGGCGGCGGCGTCTTGGTCTTCGAGGACATGACCGAGCTCTGTTGTGGATGTTCAAGGTTGGCTCGTGTCTGGTTGCTAGCCACAGAGTGGTGGGTCTCGTTGTTTCCCGGCAGGTGCGGCTCCACCGGAGGCGGTTCTCAACGGTGGTTTAGACGGGTGGCTCGACGGAAGCTTCGGTTGGTTCATCTAGGCGAGTTGGCTTCGTCGCCGTCTTCGTCATCGACGTGGCTTGAGTTTCGCAAAGGTGCGTGTTGTTCCCGACATAGATACCGCAGATTCGCGTTTGTGTTTTGGTTCTGGTTAAGTGTTGGCTCTGGGCAAAGTCCAATGTAGATGGAGTGTAACGGGATGTTAAATAGAGGCGTCGGTTTTGGTTGCGGTTAGTTTGTAATTGTGGGGGCTGGTTCCTGTGGATACCAAGGTCTTCACGGGAATGGCGATCGGAAGTGACTTTCCGATTGCCCGCTCGGACTCCTTTGTCGCCGGTTGTAAGTTAGTCTGTCTCCGACTCCGGAAATTTCGCTAGTTCTCGGAGAATCTATAGGCATTTTATCCAGAGGTTTGGGATGGCCTTGGAAGGATGTTGGTGGTAACAATGATGAGAACTCTAGTTCTTCAGAGCTACAGGCAATTCGGGATGGTCTGCGCTTAGGCGTGTGACTGCTGTTTTCTCGTCTGGTTTCGCTCCGGTTTTATTTGTCAATTCTCGCTTTCCGTTTCCCTAACCTTTCGGTGTAGTCTACTGTGTTTTTTGTTGATGTTTCTGTTTGTCTGTTTTTCCTACTGAGTTTTCTTGGAAATTATCGTTACTGGTTCGATACCAATTGCTTTTTGTTACGGTGTTGGCAGATGTACCGAATGTATTTGCTTCCATGTTTTTTTATTCTTTTTTTGGCATGAGACCAACCTATAGGTCGAACAATTTATTAACTCATCTTGTAACACTTGATCATTTTCATTTCTATGAAATATTTACCATTTAGCAAAAAAAAAAAAAAGTTTCCAGAGGCGTTGTGCTAACTAGTGTGGTGCATTTTCCTTTCAAAGCTTTTAACCGGGAAACTGTGTCCTTCTCCAGCTTCAGTTGAGATGGTTAAATCAGGACAATGAATACACCTCAACAAGCTACCGTGATGAAACGTGAAGCGTTCAAAAGTGGGATCAGCTCTGCTTCTAGATTATTTCCCTGCGACGTCAGTGTCTAAGTTCGTTTCTATTTAACCTTGTGTAAGAAGAGTTTTGTATCCTTCTATATAGATCGTGTTCTGTGTTGAAACAAACAAAAAAGTAGTATCCTAGGATCAAACAGAAAGTTTATCTTTACCATAAATTATCAAAATTAAAACCCTCAAGTGTCATTATTTCATAAAATTTCACTGCCGTTTCTGTTCCTAGTAACTAACTGGAAGAGGACACACTTGGTACTACACTCAAAAGCAGCTAATTGATCATATTTATACCATATGAATCCATATATTTGATTCATTCCCGTTAATAAGAAGAGTTGGAAACTACGAAACCGGCCTCCTTGCGGCGTTTGTGCTCTTTTTCTCGCTCAGTGCTTCAGCAAACGCGCCTATGATCTGCTGCTGCGACTCAAGCATCATCTGGCAATGCTTCAGCTCCATCTCCATCCTCGTCTTCTCCATCTCCCTCATCATCTCCATCTTCGAATTCTCCACCCTCACAAACATCTCTGTCAACATCTTCACCGAAGATACAACTTCATCAATCGGCTCCGACTCAACATCTGCTGCATTCATCTGCTCCTGCTTCAACCTAGAAGACGACCCATAACCATTGGAAACACCCCTAGTGTTTCGAGGATACCTCCCTTCCTTTCTGCTATATCCGTTGTTGTTGACTCGGGAAGAGTTTTGGATTCTCGGGTTGAATCCTTCCCTCTCATCATCATCATCATCGTCATAATCCAGCTCCCGAGAGAAATTGGCTTCAGGTTTACTCAAGTTCTTGCTCCGATCACCAAAGGACTTCAACGGAAACCCACCACCGCCGTGGCCGTGAGAAGAAGCCTTAAGTCTAGTTGCCTTGGGGGCTAACAAAATCTCATCGTCCGAATCGCCATCGAAATCAGCACTAACCTTTAGATTTCCATTGTATTTCCTTTTCAATCCAAATCCACCTCCTGAATCGTGATCTGAATCAAACTCAGGCTTGAAGCCACCGTACATTTTCATCTGACTCTTTGCCCTAGATCTAACCCCGAATCCGTCTCGAGGTGAATCAGAATAACCGCCGAATTTCCCACACTTCTTCGATCTAACCCTAAATCCATCCAAACCGTTGCTCTCATCGTCGTGATCCCCATCCGGATCGTAAGGTTCGACGGCCGCCGGAGTCACCGGCGCGAACTCCATAGCATCCAATACAGGGAACAAATCCCAAGAGGAAGAGAACTTGCCTGGCCGGGTAAGAGACCGTTGTTTTTCACCGCGATACCGTTTCCGGAGCTTCTCGATCTTGTGTCGGCATTGGATGGCTGACTTTGGCGGACCTCCAAGGGTAGGCAACAACGAAACAGCCGCGGCGACGTCGTCCCAATCGGCCGCACGGAGGTTTCCACGGCGGAGGGCGAACCACTTGTCTTTGTAGGCATTGACAAGCGCAGCGGTCTCCTCGTCGGTCCAGCACGGAGGCGGAACTCTCCTAGTCGTGGTGGTGGCGACGGTGACGGCGGTGGAAGGATCGATGGCCAAAGCGACGGGAGATCCATCATCGGGGGTTGACATGGCGGCGGCGAAGAAGAAATTAGGGATAGTAGAAAGCAATCCCGGCTCTTACCCATGGAGTTTTCATCTCAAAAGGATTTTTGTTTTGATTAATTTTTATAAACCAAAGTATATCCATGTCATAAAAAGATTTTTGTTTTGACTAATTTTTAATTCAAAAAATGTATGTTTACTTTGTTATTCTAGCAAAAACTCCGAAATTACAACTTATACATGATTTTATCTGTTTACCTAAACCCTATTGGATTTAATCCGAAAGCAGAACCCGATTACAAAAAATTGAAATCGAACAATCCCTAAATTTTGCGATTTCAAAACCGTTTTCTAACGTTTCTTCAACACTCTTCGTAAAACTAGGGATAACTTCCAAATCGGAACTCCCCAAATCGTGTTCGATCGATAACATGTGTATGCACGAAGATGGCAAAGAGAAGGGGAAAGAAGAGGACAAAGATTGCTCGAAATGAAGAGGTAGAAGATACTCAAAATGGAGAGAGGGGTTCGGATCCGGTTGTGGAAGTCCGAACGAATGAAGAGGTAGAAGAAGAAGGATTGAGTTTGCGATCTCCGATTCAGATAGGTGAGGAAGTCGGTCCGGGTGAAGAAGAAGGTGATGAAGGAGAAGGAGATGAAGAAGGATGTGAAGAAGAAGGAGATGAAGATGAAGAAAGATATGAAGAAGGAGATAAGGACGAGGGAAGTACCCACTCGGGAAGAAGCAGCAGCCGAACCGTGAGCGACCCCGTCGAGCCAACGGTAAGTAGTTGGATTCGATTGAATAATTATGTAGAACTAGGGTTGGTGTTCGTATTTGAATTTCTGGGTTTTAAGTAATACTGGTATAAATAGGTAAAACTAGTGTGATTTTGTAATACTGGTAGAACTAGATAAAACTAGTCGGATTTTACAGGATTCCGAGGAGGAAACGACAGCACTACAACCTCTAAAAATGTACTTCTCGCCGACGGAGTATAAGAAGAAAATTAAGATATCGACGAGGTGTTATATCCACGAAGCTTTGACAACTCTAGAGAATTTGAATCCTCCGCTCACTTTGGTTAAGAGGAACTGGTTTGAGAAGCATCTGCAGTTCAAACACATTTTCCACATGCCAAGGGACAAAAACCACAAGCTTATGGGCATGTGGATGCTCCTTCTTCAAACGGCATGCATCGACAAGGAAAAGAAAGTTTGGTTCATCGTAAATGGTGTTCCCATACGCTATGGTCTAAAGAAACACACCTTGATATCGGGATTAGACTACTGCAACTACCCACTCGATTATAAGAAAGTTGGCAGTTTGAACATTGTGAAGAAACATTTTACGCGATCAACAATTAGACTTCAAGACGTGAAAGAAAAGCTAGAGGAAATGGTTCCAACGGAACGTTCTCGAGAAAGGTTGAAGATGGCGGTCCTCTACTTGTTATCCAACATTGTTATAGGGCAGACAAAGTGTGGAGCAGATGCTACGCCCGTGGAGTCATTCTTTCTAAGAGCGGTGGATGATCTTAACTTTTGTAAGGAATTTCCTTGGGGGAGATTGTCATTCGATCACATGGTAGGAGAGATCAAACACACGATGACTCATTTTGGAGGGGTCGTCAAGGAGGGTGTATTATGGCCGATTTCAGGTTTCTGTATTCCTATAGAGGTAAGTACAAATTATTCGAGGTATTGGTCATTGTTACTAGTTCTTATAATTGAAGCTAACTCTAACTATATGTGTGTTGTGTAGCTTTTAGCATTTGAGGCAATTTCAGAATTGGGGAATAAATTCCGAGAAGATATTCCAGGCGCATATTTAAATTATCCTAGGATGTGCAAGACAAGGTTCAAGAAAAGCGAAATGAAAGGGTTTCCTCTTTCGGAAATAAATGAAGAACTTGGTAAAACTAAGGTTAGTTATCCTTTGCATATGAATTATTTTTTGTTGTCATGTTTTTAATCTTTCTTCATTGTTTACATTCACAGGATATTGATAGTATCATGGCAGCTATAGGTGAAGAAAACTCTCTTCTGGTTGGAATCACGGAAGAAGATGACGACGATGATAAGCATGATGTCATTGTTGCCAGTTGGATGCAGCGTCTTCGTAAAGGAAATACCATA
The DNA here is from genome assembly GCA_002933935.1 of Eutrema yunnanense. Taxonomy (NCBI): domain Eukaryota; kingdom Viridiplantae; phylum Streptophyta; class Magnoliopsida; order Brassicales; family Brassicaceae; genus Eutrema; species Eutrema yunnanense. The sequence goes on along the minus strand of PKML01043620.1, from coordinate 515,485 downwards.
TCGTTTGAGGAGATGTACAACCAAGATGTGGCTTTCCGATTAGGAGAAGAACCTGAGAATGCGGCGAACGAGGAAATATCCACCAATGAAGGACCGGGTAACACGCCTTTAGCTGAATTGGTGGATCTCGTAAACACCATGAAAGAAGAGATGGGAGAACGGTTAAAGAAAATTGAGGACAAGGTTGATGGGTTGGACAAAAGAGTCACACCGTTGGAAGCTTATGTGAAGGAGCAATTAGGAGAGAACTCTAAGGTAACATTTTGGGTTCTTAAATTCTAAAATGAAAAGCTAACACTTGGCAATACGGGAGTATATATGTATTCGATTGCAGAAGCATGCAGACCCATCAGCCGAGCATGTTGATGCTTCCCCAGACCCACCAGCCGAGCATAATGCTGCTTCCCCAGAACCACCAGCCGAGCATGTTGGTTCTTTCCAAGAAGAAGACAATGCTATTTGGAGTTCAACCGTAAAAGATTTACGAAACAAAAAAAGGGTGTCAAACGGACTGTCCGGCCTGGAGTAGACAATAACTTGAGTAGGCCAATGACAAGGTCAAGGAAAAATGAGATGTGAAGACTATATATTTGTCTTATGGTGGTTGTTTGGATTTGTACTACTGGTATTACTATGTAAAACTATGTTGTCGTTTGTATTTGAATTCGTAGTACTGGTTTTATTAGGTAAAACTATGTTATTGTTATTTGAGTTCGTACTACTGGTAAAACTAGGTAAACTCGGACAAATTATGTAGTTTTCTTTTGAAATTGATTTCGTACTACTGGGAATAACGAGATTAATACATTGATTCTTACAAAGATAGATAAGTCTTACAAAGAGAAAAGATAGATAAGTCTTACAAAAGAAAGATAAGATAGGTCTTACATAGGGATGTCAATCGGGCTGGCCCGGCCCGGCCTGGCCGAAAATCCGTAAAGCCCGCATATATTTGAGTCCGGCCCGGCCCGAAAAAAAAATCGGGCCTATATTGTAAAGCCCGGCCAGGCCCGGACAGGGCTCTAGGGCTTTTCGGGCTTTTTCGGGCTTTTTTTTTACAAACACAAAAAAATCACAATTCTCAATTGAAAAATAATTAAAACAAAATATTTATCAAAATAAATCTAAATTTAAATGTATTATATCAAATCCAATTAAATTTAAAAGCAAAAGTTTGACTAAAAAACAAATAAAATTCAAATAAATTGTATTACTAAATAAAACATAAAATCAAAACACTTCAAATCTAGGTAGTAAAGTTCAGATTAGAATCTCCTTCACCGTCTTCTAAATCTTCTTCACCATCGAGAGCTACAGATAAAAAAAAGAGTAAAATAATATTAAGTTTTTAGAGGTATAAATCATATAGAAATGTCATTGAAAGTCTATAGATAAAGATTTTAAAAATATGAAGTAAATATAGATGAATTATAATGGTACATGGATCATGAAATGTAAACTCATCCAACCAAATGCATGTACAAATCAGTGCTTCAACGTTTCTTGGTAAAAGACGATTTATATATTTATCCAAGACATGCGCACCAACATCAGTGATGCCACTGTAGTTATCGGAATGCTTAGAACATCACATGCCATACGAGCTAACTCACCATAATGTTGTGACTGACACTTCTACCATTATAAAACATCCATGTCTTCATAAAAAGCCAGTTCCAACATATCGTCTTCTAAGTATAGAGTCAATTTAGACTTTCCTTCTTCTGGTACGTTTTTCATACGTTTCGAAATCATATGATAAGCGAACCCAAATTTAATAAGACATACGTAATCAAATAGTTTCGGGCTAAGCCCGAAAAATACACTAGCCCGATAGGGCTTAGCCCGAAAGGCCCAATTTTTTCGGGCTTTTATTTCTAGGCCCGAGCCCGCTGTTTTTCAGGGCCGGGCCGGCCCTCGGGCTTTGGCCCTAATTGACACCCCTAGTCTTACAAATCAAAGATAAGTCTTACAAACTCCTTACAAACTCCTTCAGCTTCAGATTCGACCCACAACACCCGCCATTAACTCCTTCAGCTTTGCAATCTCTTCACCGTTGTTTTTCAGCTCCATACGCATTTGCTGTATCTGAAATTCATGGGGTCCGAAGCTTCGAATCTTCTCGGACTGCTCATCAACCTCCTTCCTTAACTTAGTCACCTCTTCTTCGATAGCGTGAACCCAAATTTTCTAAATGTGGAAGCCTTCATTCTGCACATGAAGACATATATAGCATCACATATTCAATATTGCCATTATTCTAAAAAAATCGATGTCCTCTTCTCACCTCAAACACATTGTATGTAAAGTATCTCCTTCCTAGGTCCGCTTCGGTTTGACAGGTCTCCTCGATGATGCGTTCACCACATGGACATCTTTTAGGAATGCCATAGTCACCATCGGCGACGGCATAGTATTTGTCGTACCGCTCCTTGTTCCTCTTCGCATCACTGTAGGATGGGTCCATAATCAAATAAAAGAAATGCTAGGTGGAAAAACGAAAAACCTGGTTCGGGAATGAATGAGAGGTGGGGATTCGAAGGAAATATAAAGGAGTTTTCATCTCAAATGGAGAGAAACTCTAAAAAAATTGGAGGAATTTCGATGGAGGGAAATAAAGGAGTGAGAGTTAGAAATAATGGAGGGAAACCCAAAAAAAATTGGAGGGAAATCGATTTCCCACGTGCGCCGTCTTTTACTCACATGTGCGCCAAATTTACACATAGTTATACAGAATATAGTAGTTATACGAAAGTTTCCAATAGTTTTACTTTGAGTGTTTTCAATTTTAATTACTATTACCTACCCTTAAAATTTGTTTTTTTAGTTTTACAGTTGATTTAAGTCGAGAAACATATAATTATAAGTGTTTTATGCATTAATATGTTTTAAAACTAGATTTCTGTAACTTTTCCATTGGTTATTATTTACAAAATGACATTACAAGAATAATGACTATATTGTGTATATTACTTCATAACAACCCAATTTGATTTTAATTAGTAATTTCCCACTTAATACATGTCGTAATATTTATTTCTGACGTTTACGACGCCAATAAGTCTCTTGCGGAATTTTGGTTTAGGTTTTGTCAAATCAAAATTATTTTTGACGAGATCAGTAATACCAGTTCGACCAGTTTGACTTTAATCAGTAATACCAGTTTGACCAGATACATGTTTTACAATACAAAACAGTAATACCAGTTTGACCAGATACTTGTTTTACAAAACAAAAGCTGAAGATAAAATCAAACACTACTACAATTTTCAAAGAACAACCATTATAGTCCTTGTCTCGGCCGCCTTTTATTTTGCGTCCTTGGACGCCGTTCCCCAGCTGATGGAAACCTTTTGACTTTCTTTTTTCCCTTCTTTTTGACGAGATCCGGAGGTATGATCTGCAACTCTTTGATGTAATCTGGGACATTCCATTCAGACCTATTCAACACTAAATAAATTGTCTTGTAATACGCCATTGCCCACAGTTCCGTCCAATAATATTTTGAACACAAATCATGTAATTGGATATCACGACCTCTATATGTATGCCTTAGGAACTCAATGAAAGCGGATAGTACGTGCACACAAGGATACCTTTCAACATCGAACACCCTGCAACTGCAAGTTTTCAAGAGCAAGTTCACCAAATAAGGTTTTCCATCACTATCAATGACATTGTATTCAAGCTCGAAAGTGTTTAGCTCCGTCACAATTAATTTCTCAGCAACAACCCATAAATCATGCATGTAGTTCTCCACTAAAGGCACCAGTTTACATCCAATCGCTCCAGACACGGCCTCCTTCCGATGTTCATTAAACCAATCAGAATTTTTTTTAATGATCGTATCTAGCATGGGTATTAAGGAGTACCTCCTTGCATTATTAAAAACATTGTTTAAAGATTCCACACAGTTGCTTGTGTCTATGTTGTATATTTCTCCTGGAAAATAACACATTGCCCATTTTCTTTCTCGATACTGTCCTCCAGATACTTGGCCGCATAAGGATATCTCGTCTTAAAAGAATAATAAGCACTGTTGAACTCAGCCGCTATGTAAAGCCTACTGCACTGTATGAATCTCCATGCGACTACGTCTTTGTTGCCGTTACTGACATGACCTTTCACATTTTGGGACAAATACCATATACAATACCCATGATGAGCATGGGGATACACATTAGCTATGGCGCTGATGAGGCTTGCATTTCTGTCACTGATAAATACCAATTTGGAAGAGTCCGCTACAACGCTTTTCAGCATCTCGAAAAACCAGGTCCAACTTGCATTATTCTCACCATCGAGTACACCAAATGCTATGGGACAATGGTGACGATTAGGATCTTGAGTTGAGGCAAAAACTAGTACACCACCATATCCGTTCTTGAGAAAAGTTGCATCCACAATTATAACTTTTCTCATGACTTGAAACCCTTCAATGCTAGCTCCCAAAGCTATGAATAGGTACTTGATTTTTTCCTTCTCTTCCAATTTCACACTTGTTATTGTACCGGGATTGACCTTCTCTAACATGTACAAATAACAATACATCATCTTGTAGCTTTCTTCCGGGCTACCACGCAAACCACCAACATCTTGCTTTTTCCCTCTCGACGTTGTGGAGTATGATATCTTCACACCAAATTCTGTCTGAACAAGACTCATGGTACTTTTAGGAGTTGGAGTTTCCATTTGACAAGGATAATTCTCATGCAAAAGAGATGCAACTAATTGTGGTGTGCCTTTCCTCTTCATGTTGCTTGTACTCTGACTAGCCCGAGAGCATGTATGCATCTTGGTGTACGTTCTAATCAAGAAGGTATCTGTCTTTGGAATCTTTGCAGCTCGTAAACGCCATTTACAGCTTTCTTGACTACATTTTAGTACTAAACGCACCTTATCCGACTTTGTTATAGCAAAACCAAAACAGTTAACAAATGCGGCTCTATCCACCACCTCTTGCAATGCCTTCTTATTTGGAAATTATTGATGTACACTCACATCCAAACCGTCTTCCCATGCCTCTATAAACTGACTAGATTCTACAACAGGTGGAAGCTCAACATATTCTTCACGCATATCCGAATCATCCTCTTTAGTATCATCATCATCCTCTGTCGCCTCATGTTGGTTTACTTGTTCCCACACAGTTATGGCATTAGCTCCGATTTCATCATCATTTGAATGCAACTCGTCATAGTTCATACCAAAAGAACTTTTGCCCGCTCTCGACAGTTGTTCGGGCAATTCTGATATAGTGATGACCTCCACAAACAAAATACATCTACGAATTCTCTTTATCAATGGACGTTAGATAAACACACAAATCCTCATCATCAGAAATAGCAAATTGTTCCTCACATCCCACCAGAAATGGAATGTAACTTAATTGTAATTTAACCTTACTTTCATCTAACGCAAGTTTCTTGTGTATCCTAGCTTCTATCATCGGCAAAGTTATCTCCTCCATTGATGTCGTCAACAATAAACTATACATGTGACCTTGGCATTTAAAATGTATGCTGACGTTGTTGCTCATTGTATCCTGCCAAAACAATACAAAAAAACTCAATCAGTAATACTAGTTTTACTAGTTATAATACATTTATCAGTAATACCAGTTTTACCCGGTTCTCCTATCTCAATAACTCAAAATGGATGGTTTCAGGTTCTAATCTACTTACGATTCAACCACTGAATTCCATTCCATACCAATTTAAAGTCCTAATCGACTCAGAAACCATGGTAAAACACCCAATGCGCATACCTCAATAATATGCATAATCAAATCCAATTCAATTCCTCAATTTACAAATCCAAAATCATCTATTTGAAGAACAAACCTGGAATTTGAAGCTCGATGCACCTAGAGAGAGGCGAAGAAATGCCGACGATGGAGAGCTCGGCGGCGGAGGAAACGGCGGTGAGAGGACTCCAGCGGCGATGGAGAGCGAGGTCGATGGAGAAACTCGAGCGAGCTGTTTTTTTTTTCTTTTTCGATTTAAAAAAAAATATTTGTGCAAGGACATTTTCGTCACAACACATTTCATTAAAGATGATGGGATATGAAGATTAGTTGGGGATATAGGAGATTTCAAAATCTAATTTAGGGACTTTTGAGATGAAGGCTCCTTACCCATGGGAGGGGGGCGATCGCCCTAGGTCCAAAGTCAATATTTTTTATATATATATATTTTAAAATTTTATTAAAAAATTCCATGATCTATTATTTTTTTTTTTTTCGGCAAGCCCTTGATCTATTAGTATCTACATATATAAACAAACAAGGTTCGTATCTATATTTATGTGATTAACAAAATGGGCTCATAATCTAAACTTATTTTGCATTCTAAAATATCACATATTTACGGTTTATTAGATTTTTGTGCTCTTAAACGACAACACATCATAACAATATTAAATATGAAAAACCAGTAAAAACAAAACATTAATACACATTAACTTCTTTTTTACTATGTCATTGCTCATTATTTTCCACACAATATTTTGACAAGTTAATATTCCTCAGTCCACAAAAAACATTTATGCCTTTCATTCGTATTAATTTTTTTTCCACTCTATTAGCGCCAATAATGTATGCATTTCACATTTTTCTTTCTCTAAAACTATATTGCCTCTTAAAGTCCCGACTACCGCTTTTGACTACATAAACTTCATCTTGCAAATTTTAGAAAGAGACATAACACATACTTTCGAAGAAGCTTCCAATTTAGTATCTCTTTTGTTACATCTTGCTTTCCTTATCTGGTAGCTTCATTTTGTTTTTGCTCAAGTATTTTTCTCTCATCCCAAATAGATTGTTCTAAAATTGGAAAACTTGGGCATTTGAAATTTATACAAATGCAAAGTGTTTTGCATGATCAATTATATCCAATTCGTCTCTAATTTCACCATGGAGTCGGTGGTTTTGAACTTTTGATCAAACATTTGAGATTTTAATGGAAGAAAATAAAAATTAAAAAATGATCACTTCATCTTTAGCTTTGTTGTAGATTGTTCTCAAATTTTTTTAGATTTTTACTTTTTAAGAGAAATATTGAGATTTTGTAAAAATCAGTTCTAAGCAAAATACAATATTATCTTATGTGTAATTGACTATGAATAAAATAATGCATAATCAATGTTTCTTTTCTAGGCTTAAATATGTTGGTTGATTATTTAATTATAGTTTTGCATTAAAGAAAAGACACACAACTTCTTCTCTAGATGGTTCCCAATGACTCTGGAGTTACTTATCCATAATGAATCTATCAAAAATGAGAAAAAACTATTGCCCAATGTAAAACTCCAAAACATGTATCAATATTTTTTTGTAGTCTGAACTTGTAGTTAATATTCATGACGAGAAAGTGTTTGTCATTGAGATTTTTCGGTTTGTATAAGAAGCTATTAAATATGAGAGCTTTGGAGTTTTTAGTTTGGGTAAGAAAATGTAGAAATGTAAATCACATGCTTGAAATTGATTTTGGAATAAAAATATGTCCAAAACGTCATGCTCAAAACTTGCACGAATGAATAATGATACTAAAAATATATATGAATATGATCCGCATATAATCATTTAATACATTTATTTTTTAAAATTTTGTTATATTTTTTATAATATAAATAAAAGATTCATATTTCATATTTTGCCTAAGGTCGTCAATATTATCAAGACGGACCTGGTAGAAAGAGCGGTGTGTAAAGGATAATAAAAAGGTGGATGAGAGGAAGAGAAGAGGCGTAGGTTAGAAAAGTTAGGAGAGTTGTGAGTTGTGCTATAGTGCGCCGCGGAGTGGTGATGTGTGCGCACCCGACGCACCTTCTCCACTACCGCCGTATACGTTTAACAGACCATATTTACCGATTTACGTATTAACCCAATGGTTATGTATTCAATTTGTTAGTTTGGCTCCGGTTTATGTATTCAATATGTATTCAAGAAATTCTCAGACTTTTTTTTTTTATTTCTTTTCGTAGTCTGTCTATTTTATATGCACAGTAAGAAAAAGAGAAATAATAAACTTTCAAAAAAAGAAAAAAACAAGAACTATTCTGAGCTCATTTCTCAATTGTTCTTCACGAACCGGTTTCTTCTTGTTCTTGGCCCGTCTTCATTCTCCGTACGGTTAACGACACCGGTTTCTCCAGCACAGAGACATTAATGCTGTTCCAGACATCGGCTCTTGTTGGTAAACCGGCAATCCTCTCTGCAAGCTCCATGTCTTCTGGCAAAATAGAGCCGAATACAGTGTAAGATTGTTTCCATTCGTAGTGGTTTGCTAGACTGATGAAGAATTCTGGACCCGAGCCGACCCACGCCACTGAGCCACGGCTTATGGTTGGGCAGTGCTCGGTTGGGATCGGCGAAAACATGTTTCCCTCGGGCTGGAGTATCCCTTGAATCATGGCGTATGGTGGACCATAGGGAGCCTGCAGCGACATGGAGAAATGATGAGACTTTTAATAACAAGCGAAATCTCTGTTTGTGTAGAGGAAGAAAGGTGTGTAGCAATAAGGTATGAACAAGCTAAAACGGTAATTGAAGACTACATTGCTAAAGCGGTCAATCGCATCATCACACAGCATAAACTCATCTGATCTTTCCATACAGAAGATGCACATTCTCTAAGACGAAAGGTGTGAAATACGATGAATCAAAAGGCTAAAGAGTATCAATTTGACAGAAATCATATGCATAGCACATGAATCACAATTTGTACTATGCGGTCAGACCAGTCACGGTTTACACCTTAAGCACAATCAGGTGTGTCGTCTCTCACATTATACACGAGATATAAACAAGTAATTAAAAGGAAATTAAATGTGTAGAAACAGCGACAAGCATAGTGGATACAGTCCAAAACCAGAGCCAGCATCGTACTAAGCAGTCAGTCGCCATTGATCACACACGTGATATTCGATATTAAGAAAATATGTACAATCAGATAAATCAAATGGCTAAAGGTCTATCACACATTATATCAAAGACGGATAGTCTATCGTATATAATAGATGAATCAAATGGCTAAGAGTCTATCAAATTGGCAAAGATCCTAACACATGAATCAATATTCGTACTATGAGATCAGATCATAGCTGCTATGATCTATACTGGCAAGTGATTATGCGCAATCCAAGATTTAAAAGGAAAAATATGTATAAGGTCTCTTACATTGTTTACATGATTGCCTTCTGAGTCCCAATATGATCCCCGGTTCTCTGCACGATGAAACTGGCAGCCTGCGCAGTGGCGCAAAGTTAACAAACTAAGAATGTAGTATACTGAGTGAGGAGCGCACTCAGGGTGAAGCTGCAACAAAGGAAAGCATCGGCGTCAATTCTAGAACTTTAAACAAAAACTGGAACTTTCCCTCGAAGTAGAAAAACGACATCAAAATTAAGATACTTACTTTGACATGAAGTACACCGTGTTCCGTCTCAAAACCAACAACGCCCTAACAGAGGCAAAGTAGCTAATCAGTAATTATGACAACCATCGAGGACACTACTTGTTTTCATGAGCAGAAGGAAAGCATAAGAACACAGTGAAAGTATAATCTTCTGAAATCTGATTAAACGGGGGCGATTATTATCATCTAATCAGATATATAAATCAATACCACACGAATCAAAACAGACAGAGCAATTTCGTGAACTAGTAAATTGTTTGAGGAAACTGACAATACAGATAAAAATATAATCTCGTGAAATCTGATGAAACATCTTGTTTCCAGCGATTGAAAAATGCATTAAACTTTGAAATAGGCGATCAACAGAAGTAATTTTCCAGACATGATATATAAGACTACCTCGCCTTGTCCGAAGATAAGCCCAGATGTCCACATTACTTTCTGTCCACCTTCCTGTCGATCAGGCACCAAGACATCTTTTTGCTTCTTCAACCAACACTGCGCAGAGCGGAAACATGAAAATATTAGCTCAATCTCTGAAACATGAACCGATGGCACACAGAGTCATCAAATCACCAACTTTCTTCAAATTTAGAAAATTTCGATTAAATCCCTGGAATTTAATGATACAACGACATGCTCAATTAAGCATTTTGTCGAACACTTAAGCGGCACGATCCAAGGACGGTAATCTAAATCGAGCACACTGTTCGATTCGATCACAAGGATCAGACTCACCTCTCCAAACTTCGACCCACAAGCCTCTTTGTTGCCGCAGAACACCCATGAATCGCACAAGCAAGGTCCGTCGTTGCCGCTGCACATAACTTTACACGCCTTACAACATTCCTCCGACGAATTAAACTTGAAATCCGTCCCCCACTTCACCGCCGGACCCCAAAGCTCCAGATTCTCGACTCCACGGCAACACCCGCCGCCATCTCCTGCCGCCGTTACACGGCCGTGATCTTGCGAGTGCGCGAATCCGACCGCGGAATCGAGCCTATGATCTTGGGGACGGAGGACAGTAGAGAAGACAGCGTAGACGATAAGACAAGAGATCAGGCCGATTACAAGGAGGGCGGTGGCGGTAAGACGGCCAGGCTCGCCGTCGTTTAATCGACGGGGCATCGCCGGAGACTCCGAGGATTGGTTGACGACGCGTGTGACGAAGATGCGAAAGCGAAAAGGATAGAGAAGTGAGGTTTCATGTGAAAAATTGAAAATACGAAAGGAATCTTTCAATAATAAAGAGGAGAGAGAAAGAGAAGGAAGAGTGTTTGGTGAGTCAACTCGCACCGCGGCTTCTCCTCTGGAACCTTTGAACTTTCATGGCAGCAGATTGTGATGTCTTTTTTTGTTCTGTTGTGCTCTTTCGGAAGTTAAACGTCGACATGAAGAAATGAAAACGCTGTCGTTTCAGTCAACCCAACCGGTTTAATGGTGTGAATTGCAGGTAAACCAATAAAATCCCTATCTAATTGATGATTTCTACTTGTGGCTACGTTACAAACCGGTTTCAAACTACATAGTGCGTCTATGAATATTTTTGTTTTCTTACCCTAGAGGTTAGGCATACAGGAAAAATATATCACAATGTTTTTTAATTTTAGTTTTGCTGATAAGAAAAGAAATACAAATTATTCTCTAGATGGTTTCTAATATCTCATGAGTTGTTTCTTTATAATGAATCTATCAAACATTTATGACGAGAAAGTGTATCATTAACGCCCAATGTAAAAGTTCAAATCATGTATCAATATTTTGTTTGTAATATGAACTTGTAGTTAATATTCATGACGAGAAAGTGTTTGTCATTGAGATTTTTCGGTTTGTGTAATGAGCTATTAAATATGAGAGTTTTGAAGTTTCTAGCTTGAATAAGAAAATGTATAAATATAAATCACATGCTTGAAATTGATCTTGGAATAAAAATATGTCCAAAATATCATGCTCAAATCGTGCACAAATGAATATAGATACTAAAAATGTATACGAATACGACCGACCATAATCATTAGTATATTTAATGTTTAAAGTTTTATTATATTTTTATGATATAAATAAAATGTTCATATTTTATATTTTGCCTAAAGTATTCAATATTATTAAGACGGGCATGTTTATGACACACTACAGACGCCGAACGTTTCTTCCACGACGGCGACCACTCCGACAAGGCTGGGTTAGGGGTCTGGAACACCGCCATCGCATGTTTAGGCATGGACGGAAAATCCCTTGAAGCGCTAAGAATTTTCGAGAACATGTCTGAGGGTTTATTGAAAACACATTCCACATACTAGAATGTGATGCTTGCATGTTCTCATGGTGGACATACTACTTATGCTCACTATCTACTAGATAAATTCTTCAAAAATCTAGCTATTGAACCAACTATTGAGCTCATCAGAACCTATATAGATTGCTTAGTAAGAAGCGGCCACATGAATAAGGCGTTTGATGAGGTCAAAGTCATGATATACAAGCCCAACCAGGAGATAGTAGTGAGCATACTAAGTCGTTACCAAAACCATCAACACAGTCCCATTCCCTTTGCTCAGCAATTTGTGGGTTACCTTGAGTCAGAAGGAGTTACATACTATATTGCTAAACCAGCCTACATGAAATTTATCGAGGATGGTATTGAGTTGAAGAAAAATGTCAAGATTCATAGGCAGATGGTCAAAAGAGAATCTTGGATCCATTCCCACAGTAGAAAAGAGGATCTTTAGAGACTGAGAGAGAATGTAACAAGGCAAAAGGGAGGATCAATCTTTGATACGTTTATAAAGAGAGAAGAAGAATGTAAGTAGCTATCTCTGATAGTCATAAATACTAGTATTTGATAATAATAAATAGTCATATAGAGCTTTGTATACATTGCTATAGTTCTTTTCTTCCAAAACTTTTTGCTTTAATAATCGCAAACACCATGAAACTAAAAACATTTCCCTTTTTAAAATGTTTCGGAACCAAAAGTACTTAAACACATAATATCTCAAACATTTTGCACCACAGTAATATGTACATACATTATCGATATTACACAAGCTATAACCTCAACCGGAGTAACGAAAAAGGTTTTTACTGAAACCCTTCCACATCTTAGCAAATGGTGGGGTCCTAGAAGGATTTAAAATTCGTTTTGTTACCTCATTAAAAAAGTAGACGAATCACATCAACAAATAAAGAAGAAAAAGAAACATCACCGCCGGCAAAAATCCAAATATAGCAAATTTTTAAAAAGGAGGCACGACTAGATCTACATCCATAAGGAGGCTCATATCCTATAAGAAAAACAATCATCTCCACCAAAACCACTAAACCGATGAAATCTAGAAGGCAAAAGCTTGAATCACCGACGCCAGCAACACTTGCTCATCGACGGAGGAGGACTCAAACCGAAACAAAAACCATAGGGACAAGGTACAAACAAAAGGAAGTAAAAACAAACTGAAAAAAGGACACAACATCGCAGAGGAGTTTCGTTCGCCGACCAAAGCAAATAGAACTCTATAATTTTTAAGAGATATTTTTTTGGGAAAAAAACTAGAATGACACTTATAAATTGGCTAAAGACTAGAATAACACATAATAACTAGGAAGGAAAAAGTGTGTTTTTGGCCCATTTTACCCTTATTTTCGCTTGTTAGAAAAAACGTAATTACGAAACTGCCATTACGAAATTAATTTCACGTAAGCAAAAATTTTAGTTATTTACAAAAATGCCACCGCGTTTTTCAGAGTAAGTCTGCACAGACTTGTTATGCAGATTTATTTTTCAATGTTGCAGACTTATTAAGTCTGCTCACATCTGCAGACTTGTTATGCAGACTTGTTATGCAGACTTATTTTTCAATGTTGCAGACTTATTAAGTCTGCGCACATCTGCAGACTTATTATGCGTGTTGCAGACTTTTCGACGCAGACTTAATGTGCTTTGTTGCAGACTTAATAAGTCTGCACAGACTTGTTTTGATTGCAGACTTATTACGCAGATTTATTCTATTTGTCGCAGACTTATGTTCATTTGCAGACTTGTTATGCAGACTTATTAAAAATCTGCAACTGTTTGTTGCAGACTTAAATGCTTTGTTGCAGACTTTTGGAAAATCTGCGACACTTGAAAGGTCTTACTGAAATAACATCGCTTGTCGCAGATTTATTTACAATGTCGCAGATTTAATGTTTAACGTCGCAGACTTATTTGTAAATTGCTTACGTGTCATTAAAAACTGCAGACTTATTAGATTGTGCTGCAGACTTGTTTTCTGACTAGAATAACACTTTGTTTGTCGCAGATTTGTTATGTTATGCAGACTTATTTAATGCGTTGCAGACTTATTCAATGTGTTGGTCGTTGCAGACTTATCCAATGTGTTGCAGACTTATTCAATGTGTTGCAGACTTATTCAATGTGTTGCAGAATTATGTCTCTCTATTCTTTGATTTTTCCAGGCTTCTTTAGGTGAATAATCATCTCATGTTGAATCTTCACAATGAATTCTCACTCAGCTTTAGAATTGAAGATGTATTTGCGGCTGCTGGTTTTTTGGACCCGTTTGGTCTCTTTATGGATGCTACTTATCTACTTTGTGGTGTGTTTTATGACTAGTTGATGGTCTATTTTAGGACATGTTTTAATTGAACTTGTTGTAAGACCTTTATTTGGCATCTATTTTCGGACTTGTTGTGGTCTGTTTCAATCAAGACAAATGCAAAGTAAGACAATCGTTCCTTCTCGGACTTGTTGTAAGATCTTAAATATGTTTTTCCCTTTTTCTGTCTTTCCTTAAATCTTTGTCTGTTTTCTCATTGTCTCATTGCTTTCTTGAATTTTCATGGTTTTTACCTTTAGGTTCATGTGGGATTACTCGAGACCAATCATCAAAGACACACTCAACACTTAAAATATAAGTCAAAGACACGAACTACAAACCAAGTTAAAACAAATACAAAGACAGACTCATCACTTAAAATAGAAGTCAGAGACAAGAACTACAAACCAAGTTAAACAAATACAAGACAGGAACAAATCTGCAACAATACCAACAAATCTGTAACAATACCAACAAATCTGCAAGAAATGAACAAATCTGCAACAATACCAACAAATCTGCAATAATACCAACAAATCTGCAACAATAAGACTTATTTGCTTGTCGCAGACTTATTTGCTTGTCGTAGATTTATTTGCTTGTCGTAGACTTATTTGTTTGTCGCAGACTTATTTGTTTGTCGCAGACTTATTTGCTTGTCGCAGACTTATTTGCTTGTCGCAGACTTATTTGTTTGTCGAAGATTTATTTGCTTGTTGCAGACTTATTTGTCTCGTGACCTGTTCATGTTCGTCTGCAGAAACCAAATCTGGGTTTTACAAGATGAATCTGCTCAAAAAATGAGGTTAAAGGCTTGCGGTTACCTCTCTTGGTGGAATCAATCCCCGTAGAGGCTAGGGTTCGACGCGGCGGTGGGTTCTAGGGGCTAGGGCGGTGCTGCGGTGGCTACGGGTGAAGGGCGGAGTTAGGTTAGGGTTTGCCCAGATCGAAACATAGACAAAGGCTGAACCTAGGGTTCGCGTGTTTACCTCTCTCGGTGGCTCGGCAGATGACGGCGGCGTTTTCTGGAGTTTCCGGCGGCGTCACGAGTCTCGACTGCAGCAGAATCGAGTTTGGCGGCGACTGGGAAAGGAGGCGAGGCGAGATTTTTTTGTAGCTGCAAAAAAGGAACAAATCTGCAACACACAAAACAAATAAATCTGCAACAATACCACCAAAATACCAACAAGTCTGCGAGAAAGGAACAAATCTGCAACAATACCAACAAATATGCAAGAAATGAACAAATCTGCAACAATACCAACAAATCTGCAACAATACCAACAAATCTGCAACAATACCAACAAATCTGCAAGAAATGAACAAATCTGCAGCAATACCAACAAATCTGCAACAATACCAACAAATCTGCAACAATAAGACTTATTTGTTTGTCGCAGACTTATTTGCTTGTCGCAGACTTATTTGCTTGTCGCAGACTTATTTGTTTGTCGCAGACTTATTTGGTTGTCGCAGATTTATTTGCTTGTTGCTGACTTATTTGTCTCGTGACCTATTCATGTTCGTCTACAGAAACCAAATCTTGGTTTTATAAGATGAATCTGCTCAGAAAATGAAATGCTAAAAACCTTTGGTTAAAGTCACAGTTCAACATCCAAGCGAGAACACAACCTAGATCGAAAGGTTAAAGGCTTGCGGTTACCTCTCTTGGTGGAATCAATCCACGCGGAGGCTAGGGTTCGACACGGCGGCGGGTTCTGGCGGCTAGGGCGGTGATGCGGTGGCTACGGGTCAAGGCGGCTAGGGCGGTGCTGCGGGTTATGGCGGCTAGGGGAGGCGAGATTTTTTTTTTTTTTTTTTTGTATAGATTTAAGGGAGAGAAAAGAAAATTTGTTGAGTTTTATATATTTTTTTTTTTTGAAAAAAAATAAATCAAAATGGCATTTGTGTAAATAAGTGATTGAAAATGAGTTTTTTTGTCTTTTGACAAAAGCGTTGTGTTATTCTAGTCAACTCAGTTCTGAGGGTGTTAATCTAGTAATTACATAAAAGATTTATGTTATTCTGGGTAATTTTCTATATTTTTTTAAAGAGATATTTTTAAAAATATTTTCTTATTATGTATGTAAATTTTATATGATAAAAATTATAATAAATTATGTTAGTGACCAAAAATTCATATTAACCACATTTATTCATCTTATCTCGTTGTTTTGCTTTGTAACTTTCCGTCATTCGAAATCTATATTTTAAATATTTACAAGGTTTTGTCTGAATATAGATAACAATTATCTACGTTGGAAAGATACGTTTGGGAGCCCATAAGAAAAGGATAGAGACTTGCAAACTTTTGGATGATAATAGAGAAATTAGAAAGTCAAGTTGCCAAAACTTGATTGGATCGGTATCGAACGGTGTCGTTTCTATCTTCTCGAGGCAATTGAGATAGCCGCTTTTTTGCTGACACGTGGCCATAGAAACAATCAGGTGACTCATATATTTCCTCTTATCACCTAGTTATTATTATTACAATAATAACCTTGTTGCTAATCTTCCTTTACGTGCACTGGAAGAAAAATAGAATTATCAAACCAAACGACTAATTTATGATGAATCTAAATAATACAATACACAAAGGTAACATTTGATTGTGATTTTTTCTACTACTAACTCATACCTTTTCAATGTTCAATTCATACTTTTAAGGTTAAATAATAATTAAGGTCTATTATTTACAAATATAATGAATGATTCCAAATATATGGAGTTGAAATTCCATCTTAGTCATATTTGGACTTTTTTAGTCTAGGTATGAGTCTAGGGTAAGGTTTTTCAAATTAGTTGTTAAATTATTATGTTTGTAGTCCTTTTTATTATTATTATTATAAGATTTATTCATTAAAGCATATTGGAAGTTGTCTGTATGATCTTACTCTTCTTCAATTGATCCAATTGCTTTACGGTGAGAATCAAATAAGAACAATTATTGTTAGATCCTACTTAATTATATAAGAATAAATTGAATATACATTTCCATGTTAAACGATAATCTGTTTTTACATAAAATTTTGGGTTCAAAATGAAACAGATATTTTCAAATCAGTTTTCAATATTTTCAAATCAGTTTTCAATTTCCACTAGAATTTGATTTGGTATGTTGGATTAACAAAATAATTATACTAATTACAAAAATGAAAAGGGTCATGTTTGGCTAATGGCAGACACGTAGAAGGGAGCTTGAACTAGTAAAAATCATAATTAAGTTATGGTGGGCTAGTGGTTTTCACTTGTGGAAGAGTTGTCTTGTTGGTTTAGATCAATGATCAATTTCTCATAAACACGTAATTATCTAACCATTATCCACTTTGGCATCCATGAGTGTCTCATAAATGAGATAAAAAAAATCCGAATGTCTGCATGAATCTCAAGGAGATTAGTCTGGATTTCGGTGTGGAACCCTCCCCGATAATTAAAAAAAAAAAATCTTTGTATTAGTCACAATTCAATAAAACCATCCAGATAATTTTTTCATTTTTTTTTGATTTTCTTGCCACTTTTACAAGCTATTGACACAATTATTACACACCTGACTTTCGAAATTTATGTACGGCATTAATGTTTGAACATTGAATCTATAAATATTTTAATTATTATACTAAAAGAGAGTCATTTGGTATCTTAGAGAATAATACTCTGTGATTAATGACGTGAGGGATTTAACTAATCAGTAATCACATTAAACTAAACTTAAGGATCAAGTGGGGACGAATGGCATATCGGTAAATAAAACGAAATGCGGGGGCCTCATTTAACCAAGCCTCTTTACCTTAGCTTCAAAACTGAGCTCTTCTTCATCATTTCTGAAAACTAGAACACAGTTTAAAGGAACAAAAAAAAGCGAGTGTCTTTTGATCTCAGAAAACCCTAATTTGTTAAGAACCCTAATCTCAATTTCACCGTACTCCTTCCTCCAAATTCCATATTCTGTATGTAAATGCATCTGAAGAATTCAACTGTAGCAGAACGGCGGTTTATCGGAAAAGAAGCCGCCGCTTATTTACCTTCTTCCGATTTGGATCCGAAGCCTAAGATTAAGCATCATCGTCCTCTTCAGGTACCCGAAATTCTGACCCCAGACAAATCTCCATACCGAACCGCCATTGGTGCAGGCGCTGGATTCACTGTGTACAATCAAGTGCAAGCTCGGAGTAGTCATCTGACCGTTGAAATCCCAGATTCATCGTCTCAAAGCCTTACATCGACTCCGCACAAGAGGCCTGTGGTGGCTCAATCTTCTCATCCGTTTAATTTCGTACCCAACGTTGACGATTTCCGCCGAGGAGGAGGAGGAGGAGGAGCCCACCGCGCAAGCTTGGGCTCGATCTCTTCTTATTGTCCGTCGTATATTTTGTCGTTTCTATCTTCGTCTCTTCCATCGATCCCATCGGCGACTAATCAGAAGCTCCTCCGCCATGTCCTTCGAGTCCGATTGATATGTTTCCATCTTCGTTTCCTACTTCTTCTCTCCGTTCCTCCTCTTTACATCTTCTTCCTGTTGATCAGTTTCCGAGTCTTCCTTCTCTTCGTCTTCTCGATTATCGCCTTTTCCTTCATCCTTTCGATCTCTCTCAAATTCGCTCTTCCTCACCTACCATCAATTCGCCTGATTATCGCTCGCTTGCTGTCCCTCAAGCTAAGCCCTACCGGATCCTCGTCTTCCTCTCAAGAGAGCACGAAACATGTTGTTTGGTCAATCGGCTCGAAGCCCGTCACAGAGAAGAAGACCAATTCCGGCTCTTGGGTTCAAAAGTACAGCTCCGGTGATGTCTACGAGGGAGAGTTTCATAGGGGAAAGTGTTCAGGAAGTGGAGTTTATTACTATTCCATGAAGGGTAAATACGAAGGCGATTGGATTGATGGGAAATATGATGGTTATGGAGTAGAAACATGGGCTAAAGGAAGTAGGTACCGAGGTCAATACAGGCAAGGTATGAGACATGGAACTGGAATCTACAGATTTTATACAGGGGATGTCTATGCTGGTGAGTGGTCCAATGGACAGAGCCATGGCTGTGGTGTGTATACCTCTGAGGATGGTAGTCGATTTGTTGGAGAGTTTAAATGGGGTGTCAAACATGGCCTCGGTCATTACCATTTCAGGTGAGAAATCATCAGTTTTTTGTTTGTTTGTTAACTTTGTGCATTGTCTTGTGTACATCTCATTGATTACCACGCCAAAGTGAAGTGGTCTTGGCTTGAACACTGCTGCGTCATCTAATTTTGCAGAAATGGTTGAGCTTTTGGGTATAAGGGTGAACTTTTTAGCTACCTGTTATTCTTGTTTAATGGTTTGGAATTGAAGTAAATATGGTTCCTGAAAGGTTTTCTTTCAGTCTCAGACTTTCTCGTTAAGACTACTCTAGTTGTGCTTTGACTTACGATGCTGTATTTTGGTCCATGTCTATGTTGCTCGTGGGGGGTGTTCTAGAAGTGTATTGCTTTCAATCTTGAGTTCTTGATGAATTGTTAGCCTGCGTTTACGTCTACTGTTGGCTTTCCTCACCCTTTGAGGAGAATATCAAAATTGTAAGCTTAACTATTACTGCCATTGAAAACTGCATTAGATACTACCCTTTGAAAGATTCTGGCTTTCAGTTCCAGTTACATTTAAATCGAAAGTTTTTATGTGGCTGTCTTCCTCTCTTGCGGTGGTTATTTTTGTTGCTGACTTGAGCATTGATCGTAAAACAATTGCATCATCTTTCCTTCTCTAGTGATACCTGCCTGACTTGAAGCCGTGTCTCTGTTGCAGAAATGGTGATACATATGCTGGAGAGTATTTTGCAGACAGGATGCATGGTTTTGGAGTGTATCAATTTGGAAACGGGCATCGGTATGAAGGAGCCTGGCATGAAGGGAGAAGGCAAGGGCTTGGTATGTATACATTCAGGAATGGTGAGACACAGGCAGGCCATTGGGAAGACGGTGTTCTCAGCTGTCCTACCGAGCAGACCACCCGTCCTGATTCATCGTTTTCCATCAGTCATTCCAAGGTTCTTGACACTGTCCAGGTAACTTATAAGCTTATCTTACTCCTGCTAATATATAGGTACTTTCAGTTTTGTTAATCTCTTGAGGAGTTAAGAGACCAATTTGTAAAAAAATTGAATACCCACATGAGGTTTGATCCTTTCCTCTTTCTCTCTTCATTCAACAGCAAGCAAGAAAAGCAGCCGAGAAGGCACGTGCAATTGTGAAAGTGGAAGAGAGAGTGAACAGAGCAGTGATGGTCGCAAACCGAGCAGCGAATGCTGCTAGAGTTGCTGCTACAAAGGCTGTTCAAACCCAAACATTTTACAGTAGTGGTGGCGATGATCCCATGTGAGTTCCTGTGGCAAAGCTTTTGACATAGTCGCAGTCATGAATCTCACCTCGAATTTCTTCGAAGACACGAGAGAGAAAGAGAGACGTCTTGAGAACAAAGACAAAATTCGCATCTCCGCTGAGATTTTCTTGAAGGTGAACCACTTGGAACCAATGCCGAGATCTCATAAGTAATAAATAAGAGATCTGGCTATGGAGCAAGCAATACAGGTTTACTTTTTCAGTTTTTCTTTTCTCCCACTTTTTTTATTTTATTTTATGAGCAGGCTGGTTTACAAAGTGTACATAGGTTGTTGAAGAGTAGGCACTAGGCAATGTGTGTTGACAAAATATCTTTGTAACAAGCGTAACCCATGTAAGAGAAGCAACAAAACATTGTCTTACTTTTACAACGCGTGAAAATAACACCTCTTTCTACTAGATTTCTTTCGATAGAAAATGACATGAGAATCCAAATATAATATCAACTTTGACAAAATCCAACAAGAAATATAATGAACTGACAGAAGATTATCTGTTCAAGTACAAAAGCTTATCTTGTTATAGGAAGAAGAGACGAACAACAGATTCATCTGATCTTGGAAATTGTGGTTATGGTTCTTTGTCTAGCTCTCAGCCTCTTGACGGTTTAGAGGAATCAAGCAATTGGTTTCTTCAGAGTGTAGGCATCTCCATATTTAACCTTTGAGCGAGTACTTGTAGCTGCAATTACAGCCTTCCTTTACAGCCTACTACAGCAGAAACAGAGCTTTATAATAGCCAGAGCTTGTGTGGATGAATCCACCAGCAAAATTGAAATTTCTAGTACCTTTCCACAGAACCGCACAAGTACTTGCTGTGCGAGAAGTTAGGTCAGATATATAGCTCCCCAAGCCAGAGCTAGGCCCTTCTTCTCTACCTCTTGCTTTATTGTCATAGTACCATGAAACAGCTTCATTGCACATAATTGTGTAATTTCTGAAACTTGTCTCTTGTTTCTTCTTCATCATTCAGCTTTCCTCTTAGCTCATCCGGGAGTAAGGCCAGGCCCATCAGAATGATTCCTTAAAACCCCTCCTCAAAACCAGCAAATATCCCATTACGGTAACTTGAAAAGGAATGAGAGAGCACTCATTTAAACCCTGACTTTCTAACTGGGCTCAAATATTGGCCCAGGCCCATCAGAATGATTCTCTCCCGCTCTCAAGTCTTTTTTAGTCCTCTGACCTGAAAACTCCCAAAAACTAACAGAAAAAGATGCAGAAATCGTTCTCGTTGATCCAAACGGTGGCAATCTCCGGCGTATTCTCCGCCGTCTCTTGCTGGTGAGTGTTTTTTTGTTCATCTCTCTACCTCGATTTCTCCTCTTCCCATTTCTTCTATTTAGGGTTCATGCTTTTATCGCTCTCAAGGTATGGGTTCATGTTCGGTAGAGAATCCGCGAGAAAAGAGCTCGGCGGTTTGATCGAAGAACTCCGTCGTGGAGGTTCCGACTCTGCTTCTCCTCCCCATTCGTGAGTTTAGGTATTCCGATTTCCCCAGGCGATTTGATTCGAAGACGGAAGTTCTTCGTTATCTGTTGCTATGTTAGTTTCGATTTCAATTGTGAATGAGAGCAATTCTTGTTTAAACGATGTGTTATCAAATCCTTCCGAGTTAATTCAATCATTGTATAAACGAGGGCAATGCATATTGATTGATGATAAGAGAAACCCACATTGATTGTTACAGAAAAACAAATTGCATATTATTTGAGATAAGAATGTGAAGATGATATGATACACAGTTTTTGCTTCGACCCAGAATTGTGCAAATTCTAAAGCTTTTTAACTCTACACTGCTTTCGTTCCCTCTCAATCTCTATGTTTATTATTTATCAGACAGCACACACTATACATGGGAAAATTACACTAGAGAAGCTTCCTCAACCTTCTCAAGGATCCTGCCTCTGACAAATCCCACATAGAGGTCACTTCCTGTTGTGTCTTCCTCGGAGAGTCTCCTGCCATGGCCACCTTCCTTCATGTTCTTAACAAACTCCACTAACTGCTGCCAATTTTGACCCTCAAATAACCTCTTGTTCATTCTTAGGTAAGTAAATGCGGTTAACCCGTTTCCGGAATCTGACCTATTTGTTGCAACCACTTGTCCAAACGCGCTCGAGTCGTATCTCTCTAGCGCGTTCTCCCCTGCTAGCTCGGTTCCTGCCTGCCTTGTCGCCTTCTGCACTTGCTTAACCAGACCTTCTGGTGAGCAGTTTGCGTGGTCTGGTTGTTCCCCATCTTTCATCTCCATGCAGGTGAAGTTGAGCACAACGCCATGTTTGTTGAACATCTTAGCTATTGGCAGGTACCCGTCATGGTTTCTTGTGTTGTAATATCCAGCGGTTAGCTCAGCGGCGTGTGACCTGGTGTTGTAGTGCCAGTGAATCCCGGCTACTTTCCCCGATAGCTTCGCTCCGGTTCCTTGAAAGATTCCTTTCGCTGAAGCTAGGAGTTTGTCTCCATGTTCAAGTAGCTTCCCAGAATACCATTCCATGAAAAACTTTCCGTACTCGCTGTTCCATGCTCCGTCTCTCCGGAAAAACTCAGTATCTTCTGGGAGGTTCTTGTACTCGCCGGCATCATGAGGTCCACTTGTTCCCCAGTTCGTTTTCCCGATTGATTCAGCATATGCTTGAAGCGACGATTTCATATACTGCAATCAAGATGTATCATTTCTTAGAAGAAGTGTATGGGAGTATTAAGTTAAATTCATATACTAATGATCTTATGAATTGAAGGCTTTTTTCCTGATAGCTTAACATACCTTGTCGTAGCACTGGAACTCTCCGATTCCGGGGAATCTCCATGTCCCGTTGCTCTCAGGGTATGATGGGTATCTCAATTCTCCACAAGGTCCCATTCCCACTTGAATTTCCTGCAATACATGAAAAAATGATGATACAATTAGCTTAGGAACACTGTTTTGCATATGTCTTATATGAAGTTAGTTCCTATTTCATTAATAGAGTCTAGATTTCTGCTTACCGCAATAACTCCTCCTATACAACTGTCGAATCTTTCACGGAAGCTCCTCATAAAATCTGAGTAGACCTGGATAGGTGTTCTTCCTCTTAGGACAGGCACAGAATCACATCCCAAGGAGATATACTCAGGATTCCTTCTCCCAGATTTGTCTGTGTAGACAAGATCAGGGTTCTTGCTGATTTCTTCAAGCACCCATGGGGGCAAGGGGATACTAGATAGCAAAGAGAGAACCATTAGCAAAGCTATAAATGAGAGACAGAGAGATCTTGTTCAAAGGGAAACTAAAGTTGCTTTCATTCTCATTACCTGCAAGAGTCTCCAACGTTTCCTCCACATTGATGGAAAGACATAACGACCTGGAGTTTGAGACCGTGCTTTTGAACCATCTGTATAAGCTCGGCATAGCCTTCCCAGTTATACTTCATAGGTCCATCTTTCTCCACCAATCCCCACCAAGCATCCACCATTACACCTTCCACACCAGCTCCTTTTAGAGCCATCAAACTAGCGTTCATGGCTCTTGGTTTGTTCAAGTGCCCTGACATTGTTACCGTGTCGAGCGGTAACATGACAAACACCGGAACACTAGCGTCGCTCTTCGGGTGTGGGTATGAGAGTACGTGGAGCTTCTCCCATCTCTGAGTGGTTTCACCTTCTGGCGTAAAGGTCTTCTCATGAGTGAACTTCATCTCCTTGACCGAGTTCATTGGTTGAAATTGATATGTTGGTGGCTTCATTTTCGCAAAGGACATGTTGGAGGAACTGTCTTGGTTTCTCGAAGTCTTGGCATCTTTACGTTTGATAAGAGAACTCGAGGAATTTAGTGTTAACTCCATAGCTTTTTCTCTCTTTGTTCTGTTGATAAATTAGGAGAGAGAGAGAGAGAGAGAGAGGAAGTGTTTGTGTTTGAGAGAAGAAGATGCTGTTTATGTTTGAGAGAAGATGCTGTTTGTGTGTTTGCATTTATAAAGAATACTGACGACAAAATTAGAAAAAATGGAGAAAAATATCATAAAAGTTACTTAATTCGATTGTTAACATATCACACGGTTCTCACACTTATCAAAGTGAAAACGTGTAAATGTCACATCAGTAGTTACAAACACAGATTTTTTTTGAACCATAAGATATTTTAGATAGTACAGTTTTTTTCACTTTCATCTGTGTATTCAGGTATAGGTAATTAAGTTTGTTTTTCTTGTTGCTAAATTAGTCATTTACTCACTCCTGCAGATTCCTGGTTACAGAGAAATCCTTAAATCTAATCTTGATTTTGTTTTTCTTGATAATGTAGATAAGCTTGTCTACTCAGCTTTGGCTTTGAAGACATGGTTCGTGTGGCTAAAAATTCTTAAAGGTCTCTTGATATTAGTTTGAATAAGATAGATAAGTGGAAGGATTCTTTTCCAGTATGAAATTTCATGTGGTTGCTATTAACTCAGCTTTTTTCTTATTCTTGGACTTTCCTTCTTGTAAGATTAGTATTTTCCAACTAAGCAACAGTTCATTGACCCATAGATTTCTAACAAAATCTAACATTTTCTTGTAGATCTCTTCTCAGGGCCATCTTGTTCACAGTGGCACATTCCTTGTGAATAATCTTTTTTTTTTTTTTATCATGCCCTTTGTTATTTTACCGGTTATGCTATCCCGCCATGTTGGCTTATGTAGAGCTTAGTGTTAGACCATAATTTTAATCAAGCCTAATGGGGTTTATTAAAATTTGAAGTGTGAAAAGAAATGGATTAATTCTAAGTGATTGGCCTAATGTGAATTAAATGAGGAACATGTCATTTGTCCTACATTGGAAGTTTAGAAAACTTTGGAATAGTATATATAAGAGAAAATATATATCCTTGTTCAAAGTGTGTGTGATAGAGAAGGAAAGAGGCTCCACGCGCACCGCCGCTGAGCCGGGCTCGTTGGCTCTTGGGCACGGGCATGGGCATGGGCATGGGCCAGCGGCCCAATAAGAAGTTCTTTTTGGGCCAAATTTGCATGAACTTTTTGTCAACGTTTATGATCTTGCGAGATCTTCTCGGATTTTGCGGACCCTCCTCTTCGTAAATATTCCAGCAATCTTTCACTCGTTAAAAACGTAAGTTTTCGAGAGTATCGTAGTTCATAAAGTTCGTTAAGGTCTGCGTTTCGAGTGTTTGCGAAACCGGATTAGTGGTTGTATCATGCGGCTCTTGAATCACACAGCACCGTCACACTGCGGGTGATTCTTTGAGTTACGGAAAGAGATTCATTATCTCGCCTCCACTCGTTTACCTTTCCGTAACGTTGTTTATATTTTCTTCGTATTTTCAATCACATTTACCGTAGTGCTAATTTTAGCTCTTACAATCGTAACTCAAAGAATCTGTTCCTATTATATAAACATTGAATGGATGGAATACGAGTAAATATATAAACGCCTATGCGATTGCGATCGCAAAGCTTGAATCTGTTTTACGTTTGCGAACGGTTTAAACAGCGAACGCACTTTGTGGTTCAAAAATTTTCAGGTGCATCGATCGATTATATAGCCGCATCGATCGATTATGTGCAATAATTTGCTTGCATCTGTCGATTTTTGTGCTGCATCGATCGATTCCACAATTTCTGAAATTTTGCATCAGTCGATTTGTGGGTGCATCGATCGATTTCAGTTCCCCTGAAAAAATTGCATCGACCGATTCTATAGTACCATCGATCGATTCTGTGTAAAAATCAGTCTGCATCGATTGATTTTGAAGGTGCATCGATCGATTTCATATTCTCTGAAATTTTGCATCGGTCGATTCTTTGATTGGTTTCTGAAATCGGATCGATATTAGTATTGAAATTGCGATTCTTAACTGTATATCGAAAAAGTATATGATTCGTATATGTGTTTGTTTTTCAGAATGGAAAACGAAAACGCCAACGTCTCCAACGTGACTGCTTCGGTCATTGAAACTACCACCTTTGGAGTCATTGGAGTGACATTCGCTAACACTGTTACGGCCAGTACTGAGCAAATCCAGTTTGGGAATTTCCCAACGGTGACAACCTCCATCCCTGCTCCGATTGCTGCTACTGTTCACACCGCGGTCACTGAACAGTTTCATGCGGTGCAAATGCCAACTGCGAATCCAGCAGGCGTCCTACTCGACAAGTTCGATGGGACCGCCTTCAAGATGTGGCAGAAGAATATGTTCTTCTATCTGGCCACACGCAAGCTGGAGAAGTATACCCGTGAAGAGAAACCAAATCTCCCAGCGGGCAATACTGATCCTCGTGCGCTTGCGAGCGTGCTAACTTGGGAACACGAAGATTTTCTGTGCAAAGGGTATATTCAGAATCGCCTTGCTGATGCACTGTTTAATGTGTACAGCAATGCCGAAACGTCTAAAGACCTGTGGGATTCTCTAGACAAGAAGTGCCGCACAGAAGATGTTGGATCTCAGAAATACGTTGTGGCGAAATTCTTAGACTACAAAATGGTGGACTCGCGGCCATTAATGGAGCAATCGGAGAGTTACAAACAATTCTTCACGAGATACACGCTGAGGGTATGAGACTATGCGAGACTTTTCAGGTCGCATGTGTCATTGAGAGGCTCCCACCTAACTGGACTGTCTTCAAAAACTACCTCAAGTTGAAGAAAAAATGGATGAGTCTCGAAGACTTAACCATGAAGCTCCGTATGGAATCAACGAATCGGAGAAACATTGGTCTAGGTGTGGAAATTCGCGAACCCAACGCGAATATGGTGGAGCACCAAAACAATAGGCAGGAAAAATGGCAAAACAAAGGGCGACAAGACAAAGGAAAAGGCAAAGTTCCACCAAAGAACTCTCAGAAGTTCAAAAAGAAGAAATTTGGTGGTGAGAGCTCGCAGAAGTTCGCTGGAACCTGTCAAAACTGGCCATAAGTCCTTTGAGTGTCGCAACAAAAAAGGTCCAAAGAAAAATGAGGCCAACCTGACTCAAGATGATCTGTGTGCGGTGGACACAAAAGTCAACATGGCTGAGGGGAATCCTAATAACACGTGGTGGTATGACACTGGGGCAACCACGCACATCTGCATTGACAGAAGCCAATTCTCTACCTACAAAAAGAATAAGACTGATACGCACTTACTGATGGGAAATGTGTCTCAATCCAAGATTGAAGGCATCGGCAATGTGGTGTTGAAGATGACTTCAGGCAAGGAAGTCACGCTGACCAACGTGAAACACGTGCCAGACATGAGGAAGAACCTGATTTCTAGGATTAAGATCCTCAAGTATGGATTCGAAGTCAACATAAAGTCTGACCAACTGATTTTAATGAAAAATGGGGTTTTTATTCGGAAGAGTTTTGTTAAGGACGATCTGATCAAAATGTGTGTAATGACAGTCGTCAAAAATGATGTAACCGCTTCCAGTTCAATCAATAAGAATGCATCTTCTTACTTGGTTGAGTATTTCGATATGTGGCATGAACGGTTAGGGCATGTGAATTATAAATCTATCCAAAGATTAATGAATTCTAATCTAATCCCGAAATGCAAAACAAGTAAAAATAAATGTGAGACATGCATACAAGCAAAACTCACGAAAACTCCATCACCTCGTGTCGAACGAACCACCGAACCTCTGGATTTAATACACATTGATTTGTGCGACTTAAAATATGTGCAATCTAGAGGAGGGAAAAAGTACTTCGTGACCTTCATAGATGATTGCACAAGATACTGTTATGTATATTTACTACGCAATAAAGACGAAACTTTGGAGAAGTTTAAAGAATACAAGTTGGAAGTAGAAAACCAACTTGGTAGAACTATTAAAATAGTTCGAATGTGATAGTTATAGGCAACACATAATTATTCATCAAACTACCGCTCCTTACTCACCAAAATCCAACAGAGTTGCAGAACGAAAGAACCGAACTCTTAGGGAAATGATGAATGCAATGTTACAGGAATCTGGATTATCCCAAAGCATGTGGGGGGAAGCGCTGCTTACCACAAATTATATCTTAAACAAAATACCGAATAAAGTAATTGGAAAACCACCATATGAACTTTGGAAAGGTAATGTACCTTCGTATAAATACCTGAAAGTGTGGGGGTGTCTGGCAAAAGTTGCAGTTCCACCTCCGAAAAATGTCACAATTTGACCGAAGACGGTAGATTATATTTTCATCGGATATGCTTATAATAGTAATGCCTATCGATTTCTGTTACATAAGTCAAATGTACCAGATATTCATGTGAACACTATAATGGAGTCAAGAAATGCTTCATTTTTTGAAAACGTGTTTCCATTCAAAGATAGAGAAATTAATAAACGAACTTGTGATCAACGAGACTCTTGCATTTCAGGAAACGAAGCAAGCAGTTCAGGCACGACTATTAATGACGATGAAGAAGAAGAAGAACCTAGACGGAGTAAAAGATCTCGTAAGAAAAAAACATATGGTTCTGAGTTTTTAGTAGTCTTTCTCGCTGAAAATGAGCCAAGAACATTTACAGAAGCAATGTCTACCCCCAGACGGTCCTCTTTGAAAGGAAGCCGTTAATAGGGAGATGGACTCAATCAGTCAAAACCATACTTACGAGATAACTGATTTACCTCAAGGGTTTAAAGCCCTTGGGTGTAAATGGAGTTTCAAAACAAAATTGATTACCCTCCATCGACAAGTAGAAGGCTAGACTTGTGGTGCAAGGTTTCCGACAAAAAGAAGGCTTGAATTTCTTTGACACCTATTTTCCAGTAACGAGAATAACTTCAATCAGAATGCTGATAGGAATCGCAACATTAAGAGATTTAGAAATCCATCAAATGAATGTGAAAATTGCCTTTCTAAATGGTCATTTAGAAGAGGAAATTTATATGAAATAACCTGAAGGGTTTGTTGTCCCAGGACAAGAACACAAAGTATGTAGACTTGTGAAATCATTGTACGGACTTAAACAAGCTCCGAAACAATGGCATGAGAAATTTGACAATGTAATGTTGTCAAATGGTTTCAGCATAAATGAATGTGACAAGTCCATATACATCAAAAGTACTCCGCACGGATACGTGTTGCTCTGTTTGTACGTGGATGACATGCTCATTTTTGGTAGCAATAAAGACGTGATCAGTCAAACAAAGAACTTACTAAATAGCAAGTTCGACATGAAAATCATGGGATTAGACGACGTACTTTTAGGAATAAAAATCATCAGACGTTCTGATGGAATAATCCTAATCCAAGATCATTATGCTGAAAAAATCCTTGAGCAGTTTAAGAACTACTCAAATGGGACTGCAAAAACTCTTATTGACATTCATCTTCACTTGACAAAAACTTTAGGTGAACCAGTGTCATAGGTGGAATATGCCAGAGTAACCGGGAGTCTGATGTACTTAACAAACTGTACTATACCCGATTTAGCGCACTCAGTAAACGTACTAAGTTGCTATACGAGTAATCCATGACACAATCATTGGAAGGCCATAACTAGAGTATTGAACTACCTTCGATACACCAGAAGTTATGGGCTGCACTATGGTAAAGAACTAGCAGTCTTAGAAGGCTATAGTGATGCCAACTGGATTTCAGATTCTAAGAACTCGAAATCGACAAGTGGATATGTCTTTACGCTTGGTGGTGCAGCAGTATCCTTGAAATATTCCAAACAAACTCTCCTGGCCAGATCAACCATGGAGTCAAAGTTTATAACTTTAGATAAAGCTGCAGAAGAAGCAGAGTGGCTTCAGAACTTCTTGGAAGATATCCCAATGTGGGAAAAACCAGTGCCGGTATTACGTGTACAATGTGATAGTCAATCGGCTATATCTCGGGCACTGAATAATTTATACAATGGTAAATCTCGTCATATTAGAAGACGACACAAGACCATTAGACAATTGATCTCGACAGGTGTACTCAAGATAGATTACATCAAGTCGGCAGAAAACTTAGCCGATCCTTTTACTAAAAGTCTGGCACGAGATCAAGTTGTTAAATCATCAAGAGGAATGGGTTTAAAGCCTATAAGTAAAGATGACGCCTGATGGAAACCCTACCTACGTGACTGGAGATCCCCAAGATCTAGGTTCAAAGGGAAAACAAAATCAAGTTGATTCAAAAGCGAGCATTGTGAGACTATGTCTCTACCAAGTTCCTAGGATGATAAAACAATGCTACCCGTGAGTGTTAAGGTTAAGCGTTGAATTTTAATGATTCCATAGCTTTGAGATATTCGTGGAGTATTACATGTTACTTCTTAAAAACAAAGCTAATGGCAAATCACCTAATGAGTGTGAAATGGGGCCGTTTCTAGGAGAATGAAAGTAAGGCTATACTCTCCAAGTTCACTCATGAAAAACAAGAATGTTCAAGGCCAAAATGAACACAATAGAGAACTCAAGTTCTAAGAGAAAATGTCGCTGCACGATAGTTGTTGTCTCGGTTTACATCAAAGTATGGGTGGTTGAAGACATCATATTCACCTCTTGGCCAAGTAAACCCGACATATATTAAAATTGATTGGTTCAAAGCTGAAAAATGCTACATCTCAGATATAGTTACATTTTCGCATACTCTCGAACGTATGTCTAGTCTAGTCAAGTTGCGTCTAGTCTAGTCAAGTCTAGTTTATCGAGTCAGTCGAATCTTCGTATGTTTAGAGTCATTTCTATTCATGTGGGGGATTCTTGGACCATAATTTTAATCAAGCCCAATGGGGCTTATTAAAATTTGAAGTGTGAAAAGAGATGGGTCAAGTCTAAGTGATTAGCCTAGTGTGAGTTAAATGAGGGACATGTCATTTGTCCTACATTGGAAGTTTAGAAAACTTTGGAGTAGTATATATAAGAGAAATATATATCCTTGTCAAAGTGTGTGTGATAGAGAAGGAAGGAAGCTCCACGCTCGCGCCGCCGCCGCCGAGCCGAGCTCGTTGGCTCGTTGGCTCTTGGGAATGGGCCAGCAGCCCAATAAGAAATTCTTTTTGGGCCAAATTTGCATGAACGTTTTGTCAACGTTTTTTCTTCGTTGACTAAACAAGTCATATGCGTTTTTGATTAAGTCAAAAGGATGTTCTGATTTTATTCTTTATCCCCACGCAGCAAATCGAAGACCGAGTCTTCTGCCCACATTCCCATGATATCCGCAGCTGACTCAATCCATGATCTTGCGAGATCTTCTCGGATTTTGCGGACCCTCCTCTCTCTTTAAACAATGTGAGCTAGTATCCATTTTTTCATAGACGAAAAACATAGCAGGAAAACTTCTCACTCTTCGCAAATATTCCAGCAATCTTTCACTCATCTTTAACGTAAGTTTTCGAGAGTATCGTAGTTCATAAAGTTCGTTAAGGTATGTGTTTCAAGTGTTTGCGAAACTGGAGTAGTGGTTGTATCATGCGGCTCTTCAATCACACATCACCGTCACACTGCGGGTGATTCTTAAAGTTATGGAAAGAGATTCATTATCTCGCCTCCACTTGTTTACCTTTCTATAACGTTGTTTATATTTTCCTTGTATTTTCAATCACATTTACCGTAGTGCTAATTTTAGCTCTTACACTTAGTAGGTCAAATTTATGATACATTATGTTTATATATCCAATATGTTGTTATATCGAAACAACATGACTTTGATGCATTAAGCTCTTGTGGAGCTGTGTTGATGCAATGCTTAATACTAGCTCTGGAAATAAAAATCGACCCGAGAGGATCCGAACCGATCCGAAAAACGTGGTTCAGTTCGGATTCGGTTCTTCAATATAACCCAAATGGTTTCTCTACATATTTGATTCAGTTTTCGGTTCGGGTCCCCAAATAACCCGAAGTGCATGACATGTTTTTCAATTTTTTTAACCAACCCGAACCGGGGATTGGAACTGGTTTACAGACGCGAAATTAGATAAAATAACTGGGGCAAACCGGAAATCAAAACAAAACCTAAAAACATATCGGAGAAGAAGATGTCCTCAATCATTTAATGATCGATTTTGCCCTAACCGAACCAAAATGTGTACATTCATTCGGGTTTTCAGTTCTAATTTGAAATCACAGAACCGACCCGGATCCAACAAAACCTGACTCGAACCAAACCAAAATTTTCTTGTATCCAATATAGATCTAATATATATGCAAACCCAAAAAATCCGAAACTCGAGAAACCCGAATCGCGGACTCAAATGCCAAGGACTACTTGTGCCTTGATCTTATAAGCCATGTGAGTATCAAGTGTTTTTATTTATTTATTATTATTATCAGAGATGACTAATGATGATGCATTAGAATCCTTGTCGGCTGCAAAATATTATTGGGAATCTCTCTCTCTTTCTTTTTCTCTCTGACTCATTGAAAGTGACAGTTTGGTCTTTATTCAGGTGACGTAGATTGCGCTTTTGGCTATTTCCTCATCAAGGCCAAGTAGTTTCTCTCATTTCAAATTTCCACCATTAATTTTTGAATGGTAGGAATTGATCCTTATCGCCTTTGGCACCTTCTCTTTTTGGCTTGTGCTTTTTATTCAGAAGGTCCATGGAGTGTGTAGTCAGGCGGGGACGACATTGGATACTGACTCAAACAGGTACGCTCTTCGAATCCTAATGATATTGGGTTTGTTTATTGCATTTATCACCCTATAATTTGATTTGGTCACATTTGGTCACATTTGGTCACCAAATATTAGAAGTATTCGATTCATTAACTCACTGATCGTTGTTATGCTCTATGTTTCGAGTATAAGTTCTTGAACATCCCCTTTCTCTATCATGATTCCTTATGTTAATTCAAAGACCATAGTAATTAATATCTTGCTAAGCATGTGGATATATATGCTCGGTTTCCGGTTTTGTTCGGTTTACAATGATATTGTGACATCTACGGTCGGTCAAGAAATTGATATAGACACACGCTTTATTGTGACTCGTTGTCTCAAAACTCTGCGGTATACATTGTAGGAAAATCATGATTGTGACGAGTAATATTGTTGAGAGTTGGGTTTTGAGGGAAAAATCTCATTGTCATTTTCTTTTATATATTTTTTTTGGGGTAATCAAGTTAATACTTTTTCTTGATTTTTAATGTCCATGGAAAGTTTTGAGTTTTTTATTATGGACCAGATAGTGGAAAAGGTACAAAGCGTATGGACCTGTTCACACACGCATCAGCAAAAGTTCAAATTGTTTTGAGTCTTTCCTTCTAATGAGTTGATATCTTCTTTCCACGTAACCTACTTGCTTACCCTCCATCGCCATTTCCTTTTTTAACTAAAGTTTTTTTAACTTTGATCTTTTGCTGCTTGATCTGATTAGGGCTTCTGTGTCTTGGCATTAGATTTTACCATAGTTAAAATCCAGTATTGTGAGAGTTCGTGGGATGATGACTTGTTATATTGTCTCTCAAGGAATTTGATGCAGTTGAATAATGGTAAAACTCAGTGGTGATCAGCATTCGTAGAGTAAATTTGTTGGGGCTGAGCCTGAGTGAATGTTGCTATAATTAGGGCAACGACCAAACTAATCTTCGTAGTATGAAACATAAAAGAGAGATTGTACAAAGCAGATTGATTTGGTTTTGTGGTTTGTCAAAGAGTATCATCATCGTCTAGGCTTAAAGTTGAACTTGTGAGAGACTAAAGAAGTCGGAACCTTAACAGTTAAGCTTTTAGTTTGTCATTGTCGATAAGATGTTTTTGTCCTTTGGGAAGGTGATTGGTGCACATCAAATAGGTATAAGCCAACACGTTTTTTCTTCAACCAAAAAACCAAATAAATATCTCTTCCAATAGAAATTATTACAAGATATTTTCTCTTCTTATGTTGAATCATTTTCATGAAAGGACAGGACATGACATGGTTTTCACATAAAATATCCAAGGAAATATCGAAGGAAGATATTTCTAGTCTACATGTAGACAGAAATCTCTGATAATAACAATAATTCAGTACAGTACTGAGCAATGCAAAGATATTTTGTTCTTTTGTAATGTTTTGATCGATCAGGAGCCATCAAGTGAGGTATATATCAAGATTCTGCAATGGGGAAAGCTGAGCCGATACGGTTGTTGCCAAGTCGGTAACATTTGACATTGACACTGTATGGACCCAACTGAATGTGGTTTTCTTCTCTGCCCATGAAGAAACACATTGTGTAGAGAGCCAGCTCGAACTCTGGACTTACTCCAACTAGAGTACTTGACACTGATTTTAGAACACCGTTCCACTCGAATTGGATCGTTAGCAGCTGAGTCTCTGAATCAGGCTGCATAGAATCAATAGCGTGTTAAACACCTGTTTCCAAGTATTTCTATTGGAGGAAACACTATGGATTGAGCAAAGTTATGCTACTTACAATTTCACCGCGACGTCGGGGGAATATATAGCCTTGATAATCTACTGTTCCTTTGGCTTCCTCCAAGTAAAACTACAATAAGAGAGAGCCCACATATTACCGTTTGAAGGTTTAAATGTTTTTATTCTGGCTTTCAAGAGATTTGGATTCATGGCATCGAGAGAAAAAAAACAAAAGAGTTATACCTGCAGCCAGTTATGGAATCCGGAGACTTGTTCCCCGCCAGATTGCTTGATCTCACCTACAAAGACATGCTCAAACGCAGAAGAGGAGCCAGAGGTACCTCCACGGCCATAGAGATCGAACCAGAGACTTGTCAGCATTCTCTTGAACTCTTGGTAGCTTCCAGGGGCAACGTCCTTGAGCACAAGGTACTTGTGAAGGTACTTAATCGGAGCGGTTCTGCTAATTTCTTCGATGAAAGCCGCTTGCTCTTGCCTCTCTTCTTCTGTGACTACTTCTTTGTAACCTTCATTTGGGTTGTAGTTGTCAAGCAACGAGCAGAATCTGGCGAAAGTCGGTTTTCTAAAGACTTCTTCGCTCACCCAAGAGAATAGTAATCCTTCAGCCATATCGGACCTCTCATGAACCCTTTTCCCATCTCCACAGTCGATTTGATAATCGTTTCCA
Organism: Eutrema yunnanense; assembly: GCA_002933935.1. Classification (NCBI taxonomy): domain Eukaryota; kingdom Viridiplantae; phylum Streptophyta; class Magnoliopsida; order Brassicales; family Brassicaceae; genus Eutrema; species Eutrema yunnanense. The sequence continues at coordinate 480,173 of PKML01043620.1, read as the reverse complement.
GGAACAAGGCGGTTCGAATCGAGCTCCCACAGTTTGTTGCAAGCTTCTGAGAGACCTGAGAGCTCTAGTTGTGAGGGTTCTAGGTTTCCATGAGTTTCAACGTCATCTGAGTAGTGTTGTTCGCTCGCTGGGCATTTATATTCTTGCCATTGCTCCTTCTGGACCTGCAGAGACAGAGATACCAAATCAGTGAAAGGAGGGGTCAAAATCGAAGGGATAGGGCTCAGTCTCAGGTCCCAATCTGAAACCTTATGAGATGGCCTTGCAGGTTTCTTTTTCCCCACAGTTTCCCAACCGTCATTGTCTTCTTTCTGGTTCTCCTGCACATGGAATGGAATAAAATGCCAACATTATATCCCTAACATTGCTAAAGTAAAGTGGCATTAGGTTTGATATCAAGTTTATCTTTAAATGAAGATAGATCTCACCGAGAAGTCTTGTTGCTCGGTTACTTGAGCCGCATACTGATTCTCTTCCTGCGTGGGAAAAATCAAAATGCCGAATATTAAAGAGCCTGATTTCTTGTGAATGCAATAGCAATCTTTCTCGTCAAGTAGCAATCTTTCCACTGAAACTCAAATGCGTTATATATAAAAGATGTCGTTGATCCCAAACCTTATGTGAATGCCTTGTGGACATCCTTTCTCCCTTTTTCTCCCATTGATCATTCTCCTATGCCAGAGAGAAACAAACGTTAGATGCATATCAACCGGGAAATAAATGGTTGCTTTCTCGTCGTCTTGAAACAGTTGAAGAGAGCTATTTTCATCACAATTGCCAATGATGTCGATCGAATTCAACAAGCTTCTACGAATCGTCGTGTGTTTCAGCTAAATCTATCGATTCCGAGTGAAAACACTAATCTGAGTTCCGATTTCCAGAATTCGCTATCTGGATTTTGACTCCTTACCTCTAAATTCTGGCGTCGACCGTGCTGCGGCGGCGACGATCCTCCCGCGCGATTCTGATCATCGTCCTCGCCGGAAACCACCTGCGACCATTTCCAGATCGAGAAAGAAGGAATCGTTCATCAGAAACACACACAAAAAAAAAAAAAAAAAAAACACGATTGATATACAGACATTAGCCCAAGTAGATCTGGATCTCTCGTTCCCTTCATGATCTCCGCCGGGACGTTCGTCTCCACCGAAAGCCACATCGGCCAAACCTCTGATCAATCCTTCCATTGACTCTTCTCAAAAGTCTGAGAGAGAGAGAGAGAGATTTATTTGAGTATTAAAGAGTGTTTTGTGAGTTGTGTGGTAGTTGATATCACGACGTCGTTTAATAACTTCCTTTTGTGGAACATTTATTTGTTTTTTACCAGTGCCCATAACGGTCGTTCGCTCCTGCCGACAAATAGTAAATTATCAGGCAGTAGAAAGGCTTTTAAGCCACAAGTTGTTCCATGACAATTCAAGGAGAAAAGCTTCTTTTTATGATGGGCAAAATCTTCTGAGCTACGAAAAAATGGCTTAAACTAGCTCATGCTCAACAACTCATAATTTACAACTAGTTCTCATGTTTGATTCATAGTGAGTGATCATTCGTATTCTTTTTTTGCCAAAAAGTAAATATCAAATTAATGAAAATTTTGTGTTTTTACAACAGCACAAACCCATAAACTTGCTATCACGGCAAAAAAAAGAAATAAAAAACATGATAACAAAAAGAAGTGAACAGAGCCTTCGATCAATGGAGCCACTTTATCATTAAAGCAGCAAATTTTCTTCTGGCCAGAATAATGTTTCTCACCTGCCTATCAATATCTGAGAGGGAGGAACACTTTGGTTGTTAAAAATTCTATTGTTCCGTTGAAACCAAATGTTGTACACAGAGGTGTGGACCACAATCTTGCGCAGCAGAGCAGGTGAGCGAACAGAGCTTTGCTTTACCCAGCCTGTGCTGAGCTAAGGCCCAGATTTCTGCACTAAAAGCGCAATTCAGCAACAAATGATCTTTGAGTTGAACAGTGGTCCACAATTCAGCAACTTATCACCACATTAGAAAAGAGAGTTTGGGGATTGAACAAATCAGATGGGAAGATGAACAGTGGTTAGGTGGGTATGTAGTTGAAGCTCAGCATCCGATCGAGGCGCTGCTAAATTCCAACCGAAGGTGTCACAGGCATCTGCAATCACGTATCTCCAAAGCCCAAAAACTCTTATTCCTCCGGTGGTGAAATCTGTGCCAAGCTACCCATAACCAATTACAAAGTTTTCCAAATCGTATTCTTATATTACAAATAAAAAAAAAACATAAAATTTCGACCATAGTGATTCTTGCAATCTTATTAAAAGAAAAGAAAATAAGAAGCATTCCCCCGTTTTAGAATAAACTCTACATTTGAGTTTTCTAAACCAAGAAATTGTACACATAATTCCTTACCGGAATGTATATAAGTAAGTATGGTTGGTTATACACAAATATGTACAGAGATCAAAAACATAGAAAACAAATGTGAAACGATTCATTCTATACGCAGATTCTTTGCCGATTCAGATTCTATGGATCTGTAATCATCTCGAACTCTAATGGCTCTCCAGTCAGACTCTTCTTTGGTCTGCCTCAGAGCCATGAAGTGTAGCGCGTCACTTCGAACCTGGTAAATGTGGCAAGCCCACGGATACGAGTCAGGTGAGGACCAAACCTTCTGCTCCTCAAACTCTGTCTGCTCAGCCAGAGACGTCGGCATGCAATACACTGTGTTGGGCTCTGGCTCGTTGAAACCAGCAACTGCAACACATCCAGGAGAGATGAATCCTTCAGGAGCCCGCGGATGCCAGATTGATACAGGATTTATGTAATCATCTAAGCAGTTCCTCCACACCTGAGAAGTGAATAACATTATGTATCAATGGCGAATTCACAAACTCGGGTTTGATTCGGTTAGCGTTTACAAAAATTGTGCACTCAATACGGGTTCAGAAAGAATTGTGCGTGCGGTTAAATGCAATAAAGAGTGAAATTAATTGATGAGAGATACTTACGAGGTCATAACCCATAGGAAGTGCAAACACTCGATCAATGTTATTGTAAACAGCAGCAACATTTGGAGGATGGCTACCAACATGAGCTACATCACCCACTGACACAAATCTGGCACAAAAACCAATGACGAAAACTCCTTCAATTTTCAACGGTTCAATGCAGCAACAGCAACAGCATCATTTTTAGGGTACTAGATAACCAAGTCAATAAATAATGATAGTTTTTTTTTGGGAATTTTGATTCTCTTTGGGCTTTACTTACCCCTCTGGACAACTGGGTCTCCAGATAGTGCATACTTCTCCATCTTCAGAAACCTGAAAGCAATAAAGGAAATAACAATAAGAAAACCTCAATACAATTGAGGTTTTGATCCTGGTATCCCAATCAAACCTTCTACATCTTAGCATAAGCTACAGCCCAAAATTTTACAATGTCATCAATATAAATAAAAATCTAGACTGTGAGAAACTCAGAAAGTTGAGTAAATTTTGGAGATATAGAGAGCAGTGGAAAGGAAATTACCTGCTTCTTGCATAAAGAACATCGACCTTTGGATTCTCGCTCACTACTCCAGATTTTTGAGAAGTTGAGACTATGTTTGACAAGCTTTCTATCATCTGAGACAGAACTTGAAGAAGAAAGTTCTCTCGATTTAATAATAGCCTTGTTGTTGTACGTTTTTGACTCTCTTCCATCAGCCTCATTCCAAGCAAAATACACATGTCTCTGACTTGAAGGAACCTGCAATGAGAAGATGGAAAATCCATTAGCTGTGGTGCAATGGCACGAGCTTCTATACTTGCATATGTTACACCGCTTTTAGTAAGTTGTGTGGAATATAAACCAGAAAAGTTTAAGCATGTTTTAAGGTCATATCGATCATATTAAGCTAGAAGACCATAGCAACTTGAAAGTAGTCTCTTCAAATGTAAAATCTCCCTTGATTCATAACCAAATTAATTGATTAAAATATTAATCTAATAACTGTAATGAGATTAGGGATAGCAATAACCTTGAGAACAAGATTTTTCATGTTAGACTGATATGCTTTCCACATTTTGCGCACTACTGAACAGATTCTAACAGCTTGGGGTTCTAGTCCATCTGATTCTTCTGGCACACTGCATTTTATAACCCGAGCAAAACTCTCTGACTTCCGAAAATTCTTCAGATGCAGTATGAGATGCGAGGGCCTTTGGCTACCTGCCTTTGCCAATTCCAACGCCATAAGTTCCTCCCAAGGCACATCCCACATGATCTTGCTGGGTTTCTTATCCATCTTATCCAGATCAGAGCACTGAATGGAAACAACAAGTCAGCTAAATAAAATAATTTTTAGACGCTAACGGAAAACCTGCATGTGAAATCGTATGCTAGTTGGTTTAACCTGTAATAACACAACTCTCTTGTTGGTCACTATGGCAATGCGTTTGTATGGAACAAGGAAATGCTCTTCATAGCAATCAGACAAAGCAAATTTTGAGGGTTCCCTGAATATCTCTGTACAGCCAAAATGTCGACTTGCTTCTGCTAGGTGAAGGAGCATCTGCAAAAACAAATAACAAACAGAAATCAGAACCAGCATGGAAATTCGAGCATGAGTGGCAAGCTTGACTAGAAGAATGTAAGTTCATAGCTTTCTGGTAAAATTCTCAGTATATTTTTACCATAGCCTAGAAGGAGACATAGAATGTAAACCTAGTAGATTAAAATATTGAATACTAGAATTATGAAGTTGACAAAAATTGAATAGTATACTGCATCCGAAATTTCTCAATATGCAGTCTACTAGGGGACAAGAAAATAAACTGAGGCGGTACCTGGCCTATAGCTTCTTTTTCATCATATTCCCTGAGTATACCATCAGCATGAACAGCACGAGGGTTTCTAATTCTCTCCAAGGCGGTCCTGTTGCTCAAAACCTCCAAACATCTGGTACAACTTGCTCCAATTCCATCGACAGTCAATGAGAAAAAGTCTAATGCACCACTGACTGGTTGTACGATAAATCCTAGAAAAGCCCGTCCTACCCCATGGGCAAACCCTAAAATACCATTTTGTCTGGCACTCTCTACAGGTTTTGTAACAACTCCTGATACCCCAAAGACAACACCTTGTGCTAGGGCTTCTGTTCCTTGAACAATTGCATCACCTACACCAGTGATCCGCCTCGACCAAACCTGATCCATTTTCAGACCTCTTTTAAGTAAACTGCCAAAGTGATCAACTCAATTTTTAAAGCGAGAAAGATGTACCTGTTTTGCTCGCAGTTGCAGGAATTGACCATCAGTTGAAATCTCAGCAAACCCTTTACTAAGAGAAGCCAATGTTGAGCTAGTCATACCCAAAACATCTACTGAGAAAATCAAATGTAAGGGATTGTGGATCAGATCTCTCCATATGCGATTCCCAATGGCTGGAAGTATTGAACTTTTCCGTATGAAGCGATCTCTGTGCATTACTCTCCTTAGGTGAACCTAAATGTCGATATAATTTTGAAACATTAGTAACATTTTCGCTCTCTATATGTCAAGAGTAAATTTCAAATATAGCATAAGGATGAATTAGCTTGTGGTGTCAGGCAGTAGAAAGGCTTTAAGCCACAAGTTGTTCCATGACAATTCAAGGAGAAAATCTTCTTTTTATGATGGAGCAAAATCTTCTGAGCTACTTCTCGTGTTGGGAGTCACGAAAAAATGGCTTAAACTAGCTCATGCTCAACAACTCATAATTTACAACTAGTTCTCAGCTCCCACAATATCTAATCTCCCATTAAATGGAACCAGGTATACAATTAGTTCTATTACTAGACTGTGCAGGATGTAACGCCAAGAGAAAGATTGTAGTTCACTATTCCATTTCATATATGGGAGACTGGGAGTAACTTCAAAGGAAAATCAATCACCTGAATTTTGAATGCATTTCCAACAGCAGACAGAATGGGGCTCCAAACACCAAGAATTCCATGAGGCCTCTGAGCTGGCGCTGTTTCCAGTGAGACCTTGAGCCTTACCTCGGAAACATCTATGAGGCTGAAAATTACAAACAAAATCATACCTACATTAAGTTTGGAATTTGCTCGACTTGCTTGCCAAAAAAAGGCCAAATAATATGGACTTCATCCTCGAAATGGTAAAACTCTATAGAAGACAAGAATACTTTATATGTATCTCGGGATCAACTTGCGCGACACTAGAACTTTTGGGGAGACGGTCCAACTGAAGCTTATTATAGAAGTCAGCTGAAGCCCAAATGATAGGCTCATGAATGTTTAGTCGCCAGGTATTATCTGTCACCTGTCAATCAAATAGCATGTCAATCATGTGCTTCAGATAGTATCTTGAAGTTGCGTATGAGTACATACAGATAAAACTGACTAGAATACATACCCGCACATATACATATGGATACACTTGAATGCCATCAGTTTCTTCATTACACATTGTAATAGTCATCTTAAGCACTGGTTGATGACTATCTCCAGTGTTATCTGGTGCCAACAGTACTGGCATTAGAGTTAGAGGTAGCTGGTTATCAATCTGTAAACGACCCAGAATGATTTTGAACCTGGAAACCATAAAAAAGAAATGCATGCTCAGATTTCCATAGGTATTTCAAGTACATGTACCATAAAACAGAGCGGTTGCATAATGTGCAACATAAAGACCACTACTGTCGTAGATAACACCATTTTCGCCTAAAATTAGCGGACTTCGAATAATACAGACAAGTTTAGCTATTAGTAAAAACTATTCCCCATATTCATGATTTTCTAAACATAGGCAAGTACATGGGGGTTTTATTTGATTTTACCTGCTTGTTCTTCCCTCATCATACCCAGTTGAGTAAGATACAGAAACTCTTTCAAAGTAAAAATATGATAACTCTTTCGGCATGTGATCTACAACAGAGATCCCCACTAGACCCATTTCAACTATGAACTCCAGAGTGGTGGTTTGGTGTTCTGTAGGTGTCTGAGGAGTAGAATATCCATGATCCCCACGCGATGTCAAAGAAATGATTTCGTTAGGACTCTGTGAAGTACTGTCATCATCGGTGAATCTAGCAATCTTGATATCACCAATTTCTTTAACATGAAAGTTCACTTCTAACTCCCTAAGCAATTCAGAATCCACAACACCTTTTTCCATGTCTAGTCTGAAAACCCCAGAGCGGTGATCACTTTCAACCTTAGCATCCAAAAATTTCTGACCATAAGGATCTTCCCAAGCATAATTTGCTGTCGTAAGAGGTTTCAACAAAATCCACGAATCTTCACCAAAACCAGATTGGCGAACACTGATTCTTTTGACAGTTGATCTATTTTCAACCCTGGTTTTAAAATTTAAACAAACAAAAGAGGTAAGGAGATTATTGATGGTTTCACAAGCATGTATGTCTGTCTGACGCTTGTAGAGAAGATACCTCATAGGACCGTTGCTTGGTCCAAGTCGAAATACAACTATAAAACGTGACCCTTCTTCAAATCCCCGTATCTCTGCTTTCAAAAATCTCCGGGCACCATTTTGACTCTTTAATGCAAGAACAATTGTGTCCTCTCGAGCAACTTGAACGGGAAATGACCACTCTGTTTCTCTTAAGCGGACCTGAAATGAGACCATGTAATAAGAAGATGCGCTTACCTCTCAAAAGGAAAACATATGTGGTAGCTAGGGGAAAGTATGCACATGTTAAACCATCTAACAATATAGAACATAATCGAATTGCATTAAACTCCCATTCACTGCTCCACTTCAAGAAGTCTCACTGATATGACTGATAGAACATCATGCTACATGCTTCCAATGGACACCCTAAACAACAGCTTTATCCATTTATTTGTTTCTTTGTCTCAGTTTTGCAACTCATCGATTAAAATTAAGATATGAGGAAATAGCTAGTGGTGAAGATTCTGCAACGTTGGACAGTTCACCTGGAGTTCATCTCTCCCAGTTGGTTGGAAAACAAAGGAGATCCTCGAATCATACGCATGGAGTACTTTTGGTTCATCTGCACTGTTCAGTTTAATATAAATGTCTTCACCGATCCTGTTGGTGAAAGTCATGAATGGTCGAACAGATATGATCTGAAAAAAAAAGTCGAGTAAGTAAGTAATAACAAAGAAGGTGTAGAAGATAAACTGCTTATTACCTTTGTAGGAACCGACTGGTAAGCGCACGGTTTTGTAGACAAAAATAGCCGCATGCATTTTCCATCGGGATCATACGCATCCACATCCAAAGATCCATCCTATTAATATAAAACCCCATCATAAAAAATAATATGGTGCGCAAAACTCAATTTTTGAGAAAACTAGTCTATAGGACAAATACGATAATATAGAACTGACCATGTCACCAAGGGTAGAAAGATCTTTTGCAGGACCATATTGCTGATTGCCAGACTGAGATATAGACACTGACAGGCCCAGAATTTTAAAATTCAAAGTAGAAGCAATTGTATGACCTTCATATATTTCTTCTTCAGTCACCTCATCCAGGACGACTTCTTCATTTATTTTTTTTCGAAATGGAAGTCCAACTTTTCTTGTTTGCTTTTTCCCTGACAAATCTAGAAGTCTAAGTGCAAGCGAGGGACACCTTGCAATCGAAAACCAGAACGGAGCATAGACTCTGATCATCTTCGACAAAATTTTCTGCTGTTCATCATAGTTTTGCTCCAGTATTACTTGCGCAATCCTGCTCGCATAAATTCAACAGTATGAGACCAAATAAACCAGAAAAATTATTCAATTGTAACACGTCAGCGGAAAGAACAAGACCTTCCAGTGGCAGAACTTCTTAGCCCAATTGTCTTTGCAGGGACACCATTGGGGTGAGATATAAGGACAGCTTCCTGCCAAATTCAATAAACCTAGTTAATGTACAAGGGAGATTAAAAGAAACGGAACAAAAATCTGTGTTCCTAGGTGATGTGAATCTAGGTTTGATTTCCTAACTTACATGCATTGGTAGCCATCCTCTTTGTGGCAGCAAAGAAAAGTATAAAGGGTTCCTTATATCAACACTATACACCTTCACAGTTTCCCCAGAACCAAAGACACCTCTACAGCGACAAATAAAATGACCACTGGCTTGCATCTCTAGGACTGAGTACTCAGCTCCAAATGGAAGACAATTTGCTATAGAAAATGGTGATTTGATCACAAGATTCCAATCTTGAATAGGGTCCGAATGTATATCCTTCGCAATTTCTGTTGCTTGGGTGTTCAAACAGAACCACAGCTTTTGATTATCTCCGGAAGATGTACTGCTTATCTGAGTACAAAATAGCAAGTGCTCAGATTCTGTAAGAGCCGATATACATATTTCAGACTCTGATTCAAGAGCAACTTCTGATCCCCCAGGCCTTGACACCACAGAACTCCAAGAATATTCATCAGAATCATCAGGCATTACACACTTCAATTTCAGAACATATGATGCAGACTGTGTCAATCCTGATAAGGGAACCGGCAACTTATCACCAGGTTTCAGGACCCCTATTGGAATATCTGGAATTGAATTGACTTTAGGCTGCAGGCAGATGTCAAGTAGGAAGTCAGTATTGTTCTCCACCGAAACTAGAGACCTGACATTTACGTATCTGTTTCCATCCTCCATACTAACTTCACTTGCAACCACATCATTTCCTAACCGCCAGCAAGCAGCAGGTGCCGCATAGTTTAGCCTCACTGTCGTCCAAGGACCCTCGATGCTAGGACTTACTTGAAGAAATCCAGATTTTTTTTCACTGGACGATTTGTTTTGGAACACCAATTTCGATTTTGCTGGCAGCAGTACAGCGCATCTTATTTTTCCGCAGTTTTTTCTTTGATCCCCTTGGTTCACGCTCTGCAAGAAAACAGGAAGGCAATTCATCACCAATGTAAGCAATCGTTACATTTTACCTTCCACAATCTGTGGAGCCAGAAAGCCGTGTCATCCTTTACATGCATGTATTGATTATACATTATTAATATCATATTATACACAACGATGTCTACATCCTGACCAGAAAGGCATGGATTTTTACCATGGTTTCAGTGGTAGACAAGTCTAACCAGACAAGGTCATTGGCATAATTGTGCTGGTATAGGTTGTCCTTCATATATCGTGCTATCTGCTTCAAAGGAGCTGAAAAGGTCCCAACAGGCGCACCTGCAAATCGTGAAAACAAAAATTGATTTATAAACCAAAAATGAAAGAAACACTTTAACTCGGATATATTACTGCGTGATATATATGCCACAAGGACAAAGGAAACAAACCTTTTCCGACGTCTGTCACTATTAATTCCAAGATGATGTCATCCTGGAAAAATAAAAGAACAATAAAATATCTAAGCTGCTGCAAACTTGATCTTGAAGACCGAAGATAATAAGCAGAAAAAATACTCATAATACATTTTATTCTACCGTTGTACAAGAAAGGGTACATGCACCAAGATTAGTAACTAAGATTGGCCAACCGAAAATAATATTAAAACTGTTTCTGCTTTTTTAGATATTTAAAGACGTATGTTGAATCATTCTATGGGAGCAAAAGTAGTAGAAATACAAATAGAATAGTGATGCACATGAAAATCCACAGAGAAGAGGAACATGGTCATTTATAAAGAAACAAAATCCAGTAACATTCAGGGGCTACAAATTAATTTTAGGTCAACAAAAAGATATTAGCTGTCATAGAGAAGAGAGAATACCAGGGAGTCAATTTTGAAAAAAAATATTTCACTCCAGTCAACCACTTCCAGCTCAGAGGACAACATATTTGAGACACTTCCACAAGTACGTGCAGTTTGCTGAGGAAGCACTGATTCAACTGGGGAAGTCTGATTAGGAGACAGACGTATGACTCCAGTGTATTGATGAGAAGACAGTCCACAAGTTCTTGGAAGCTACAAGCAAATGAAAATAAACGAATGTAAGAAAACAAGGTTACTCCACATAACACCTTCTCCAACGCTTCTATGTAAGTCATATAACTCATAAACTCAGTAGACAAAGTCACTAAGGGAGGCAAGCCATAACGAACAAAAGAAACTGAAAGCACTGGCATCAAATAAGCTCGTTTCCTTTCTATATCAGCATAGAAAAGTAAAAGAAGAGGAAATAAAAGGAGATGGAGGAAATCGTGGGCGCTAGATAAATATAAATAAAGGCGCCACAACAAATGTAACCTTCGATTTAAACACAAAGGTACCTGTGCGTCCATCACAATAACTGTAACCATTATTCTAGGGTTCCTGCATAATTCTCCTCTGAGGTGAGAATCCAACATATTGGTCAAGACGGGAACTTTTACAGGTCTCATGTCCCCAGATGGCATCTTCACAATGTCCTTAAATCCTTTGATTTCGGTGGCTCTAATATATATATCTTGCCCAAGCTTGTTTTGTGGAATTATGAAATAGTTTTTTTTTTGATGCACTTCTATGACTGATCTTCCATTGTCAACTACAGGAAATGCTCCCTGTAAGAAGTAGCAAACGTAAATCAAGAGAGAAAGAAAATGTGACTCCTTCAAAACAGAAAGTAAACAAGGAATAGGCACAGAAGGACCGAAGGAAAAGTTCTCACTTTCTCTTTGTGGTATTCATGGACGTTGCTAAGGCTGTTCCAACTAGAATACGCCTGGATAATTGTATTAGCATTGGAAACTGAGACATTCACATTCAAGTCCTTTGTAGATGTCAAGCGTAACTGAGAAACCGCACCGAAGGATCTAGGGTTAAACTGGTACCTGCAACCCAATGGGACATAGTTATATATAACATATACGCCACATTCGTTGGAATATATAGGAAAATACAGATTAAACAGAGCAAATTACCCGCAGCCCACAGGGGTTTTAGACATAACATTTCTGCACTAATGAGTTTTCATTTGACACTAAGATTCTTAGTGACTAAGTTTGAAAAAAGAACCTTAAAAATCCGTCTGCAGGCTCAATGAGAGGCTCCCATGCTTCATACTTATCATTATATGACCTGGCAGCTAAGGAGAAGCTGATGGTTGAATTTGTGAAGTCGGTTTTGCCAAGTAATTTAAAACTTATATTGTTCAAAGATACGTTAACCAATGGAACCATCTGCAAAGTACATAGATACGCCATTATTTTCACGTAGATAATTGGGCCAAATACTTTTATTCGGTTTTTCTTACCAGTCCCCCGTAGTCATCAAAAAGCGCAGCAGAAAAAGTCCCAATTTCTGCATGAATGACCATGTTATCATTTCCCCCAGGCAAATCCTGGTCTGCTAGCTTTAAAGCAAATCTCCTTGGTGGTTTTTTCAAACCACTACGGACAATAAAGGTCTTCAACTCATTGCCTATGCTCCATATACTAAATGGTTCTACCCTCTGCCAGACATCAGAGGTATCCCACAAACTATCTTCAGCAAAATGATCACCAGCTACCATATCGCTACGAGCGCATCTTAATTTGATGAAATCATATGGTTTCAGTGTGCCTTTACATGCAACACAACCCAAAGAAACAAAACCCGGTGGAGCTTGAGGCATCCAGAAAGATATACTTTCTACTCCCCTGTGTTTCTTGACACGTCCAACAAGTTGGAAATCAACAGCGGCTTTGAGGATCTCTTGCTCGCCAGTATCATGAAGAACCACACAAGAGTTTGGAGGTTCATACCTACAAATTCACCCCATAAAGGAATTAGCATCCAACTTGCAACTAGAATAGGGTGCATTAAAATGATATAGTACATCATTATAACTTACCCACTAACAGCAATATCTCCGAAATAAGCCATCCCTTCAGAAACGATTGGTCGCCATATTGAAACTTTCTTCTGCGAGCCTGAGCCTCTATTCCACCATATCAACTGAAAGGTGGCAACAGCTTCAAATCGGTGACCAGAGCTAACAAAATTCGGTGGCGGTGTGGGCGAAATATTATCAGGAGTAGTACGAACATCCAAGTAACCGGATTCCTTTGGCAAGACTCCAGTGGATCCAAATAATATATGACGTAGTTCATATGGTCTTCCTAATAAGTCGAGAGTAGAAGGATTCGCAGGTAAGAAACTGCCAACAGAGTTATCCACACGCCAAAATGCTAAACTTGATTGAGAACTGCAGTGAAAACAAAAGAAAACATGAAAATTGTCAATCATCAATGGAGGAAAATAAACCAAACTTGAAGTGACCAGCATAGACGTACACGAAAGAAGTACTACAATGGAATCATTTATGAATATTAACTAGAATCTGAAAAACCCAAATAAACAAAGAAATTTCTGCATCTGCAAAAACAAATGCTACAAACTAAGAGCTTGTGTATTGGGTAAGTTAAGCAAGATAATCAGACACCTAGGAGATGTAGAGTTCTAAAGTCCAGTTTTCATTTGAGACTTTCGAATGAAACCAATATAAATCACAGACACATGGCAAAACAGTTAAGCGATATGTCAGGGAAAACAGACAGTAGGCATGTTCGCACACGTCTACACAACGGAACATGCATCTCCATGTATTTCCGTTGTGCATGCATTGTGTCCATGTATATAAAAAGTGAGCTACTCCTAGAAAAGAGAGGTTCGTAGCAGCATACATATCTGTGGAGCTGATAGCTATACAGTCTCTGAGAGAACAAGGGGAAACAGAAGAAGCTAGGATGCAGAAGGCAGAGGTCAGTGGAGGCGGTGTACTTCCACTTGATACCACACAGCTTAATGCCACATAACCCTTTGGTGCTTCAGGGAACCAAATGAAACAGGAATTGTCTCTTTCATCTTTGTCATTCGTTGAAGAATCACCTAATCCCCCGGAAGCTAGAGGTGACCAAACCAATTTGAAAGATAAAGGCCTCTTCACTCTCATCAAATTGGTGTTGACAACAAGAACCCCTTTAGTAGGGGGCTTGTCCCTGCCATGTATATACCCAATTAATTAACTTGCAAAGGCTCTGTGAAGCCAGTTAAATAATATATTCTACAACGATTTACTAACAATGGTGTCAAATAGTCGCCGAGACTTGCAAAACCAGGGGGTGGATGGGGTCTCCAGAAAGCATATATTTGATCTGTATAGGGATCTGCATGCAATGTAAGTGATAAGTACCAGGTAACAAAGATTAAATGAACTGATCAAATTCAACAATAATTGGACATACTTCTGATGGTCCCAATTTTATCAAACTCTGAGCAGACGACAGTCATTTTTCTGGATGTCATCCTTAGAAATGATAAAATGTCTTCTTCAACAGCTATAAACAATCTCAAGATGCTGAATGAAAAGTTCATAAATATGTTTGAAGCTGAAAGACGTATGTTAGTCCTCCCAGAAATACTTGAATATTTTACAGAGGTGTCGAAAGGTTCCAGAATTTTCACTCCATTACTCTCCATGGTCAGACCCAACGTATGAGCACTCATTTCAATTTCATCATTTTTTATGACAACCCTGTACCATAAAAAGACAAAAGGAAAGACAATAGAATTATGAGCAACAGATGTGCACGACTTCATCATGCTTTAGGCAACTAATCATGCTTAAAATCCAGCTCTATGAATATTATCACAGAGAAGCCATTGACCTGCCATAAGCATCCAGCTGAGCATGCAAGAGTTTGTTGGAGAGTACTGGCGTTTTAACTACGTCTTTTGATGTGTTGTAGAAAGTAAGTTCTGGGCCGATAGCCTGCAGCAGCAGAAACAGGCTTCAAACATTAAAATGGAACTTTTCTTGGCTTATCATGCCCATACAAAGAAGAAACTTGGCCACTATAAGAACCTGGAACTCAATGATCATTTCCATGGACTTCTCTATTGTGATGCTGGGAGATCGAGAAACCGGATCTTCCTTCCTCTCAGAGTCTTGTTGTGGGGCTTTATGATATACTTCCAACTCAACCCCTTCCTCTCTCGAAACAGAATAGCTGCTGTAGGCTCCCAAAGAGATACATGAATCCAAAACTTGGCCATTCTGGATCAGAATGAAAAAAGTGAGACAAACAAAAAGGACAACAGAAATAAAGTTCAGATCTAGCACCAGTAACAAAATTTAATGTAAGAACTTCTATACCTTGAAGACCACATTTCTGAATTGTAATTTTTTCCCACTTCCCACATATATAATAGGCTCTGCACTGGGTGAAGAAAGGATGCATCCATGTCTGTCTTTCAGGTATAACGTTCCACCATTACCATCATAAACAAAATCATCAAATTTCTCATCTTCAACAATCAAAGGACCCAGAGGAGAAAGAAACGCTTCAGCAGTTTGTTGCTTGTAGATAGACTGATCCATGATGATTGCATCGACCATATTAAGGTTTTTATCCTCTTCACTTGATAGCACGCCGCCAATAGTAGGGACAAAAAACTCTACTACGGCCAGTAGAAAATCCAAAGCTACAAGCAGCTGTGGCCTTTGAATACAAACGGAAACAAAAGTTGATGACTTACCAAATTGTGCATCAATAGTGAGCATCGAAGGAAGTGGTCTAATATCACTCCCCTTGGTTACACAGGACTGAGTTAATCCCTGATCTCCATCAGTCAGAGAATGTGAGTCACCAAAATCTAAATCTGCAGGTCTTCCTACAGCCAGTCTAAACTCTTTTTCAGTTCCATCACGGTTGTCAATAACACTGAATCCCTTCAATGTTGCAGTAAGGAAACCCTCATCGTGTGTATTGGATTTATAGAGAAGCCAGCCGCCAGTGATCTGTAACCATATACGAAAACATTTTATCCAGATGTTAACTCAATGAGCCATGAGGTTGTTACTGCTGTAAAATCCCTTTGAGATAACATAACGTAAAATCTCTAGGACAAAACAGACCATGAGAAGAAAAAAATGGGAACCAAAGAGTTATGGAAAATGTATGATAATGTCATGTCCTATGAGAACAATCACATGGCTGATCCCGGGAACTGGAAAGTAATTACACAGAAGGCTGATTTGACAATGTCATGTCTACTAAGAAAAATCACAATAAAGCATTAATCAAATTTCTGAAGTCTTTCTGGTGAACCAATTCCGGACTGAGTCAATTCCTCATGAAATATCGATGCAAAGTGATCCCCCACCTTTGGCCCTCTTCAAGAAAAGAGCTTCACAAATGCATATGCCCCAACTCTCCATCAGGAGTTGGACATCAAACACTATTTGGGCAATCACTTCTACCCCAACCCCACCCCAAAATTTATCAGGTATGGCAGCTCCAAAGGACATAAGAATACTAAATACTCCTAGATGAATATGACAAATGAAATGAACATGGTACATGGAAGCGGACCTGTACAGCAGCCAACGGCGCATCTCTCGCTGTCCCAGCATACAAACACAACTCCACCAGATTGATGACAACAGAAACCTTCATTGAAATCCAAGCATCACTTTTTTCAGTTTGAGCAGCATTAGGATCTTCAGAAGTAAGAGTTTCATGTAAGTTTCTTGACGATGCCACAATATCACCACTCAATGGTGGCACGGTATGTGGAATCTCAGAAATATTAGACTGTGCACACTCTGTCAAGATCTGGTATTCCCTATTCGAGAGGGCTGCTCTTAGTTCGTCTATCTGATAAGGCAGAAATTTCGAGAAAGCATGAGTAAGAAAGTATTATGCTCAGTCTTGATATAAAACAGTACCGTTTACCTCGATAGAAACTTCAATGCTCGGTATCTGATGCAACAAGTCTCGCAGAGACCTGTTAATGGTTACAGAAACTCCCTTCACATCTTGAATTATGCTTTCACCTATTTCAGCTCCAGAACCAACATTAAGGTTGATATCCATGACCTAAGTTAAGGAATTTTTGGTGAAAGGAATAAACACAAAATTAGAGGGTCATCAAAAATACTAATTGCAAAAAAAAAGTTGTATCAATTAAAGTGATAACAACCAGAATGAATCATGCTCATCCCAAATGCCAAACAACGAGAGTTCTCACCATCACTTTCATAGTTTCCATGTGAACTGCATTCAGCTCATTTTTATCTCCAGCAAACCACTGAAAGGTATTGTTCACAGTTATATGCACAACATCAAGCTTCAGGTAGCTGCAACAAAAGAAAAAAACGAAAAAGTGGAGAAAGGTAAATCAACCACTCTGATAAGTCTAGAGAATAGTTATTGTTATAACAATAACAAAAATGTGTCATGGAGAAAAAAATGGGTGGGGAGGGAGAAATCAAAATCCAAGCATGAACTTACTCAGGGCTCTCAGTATGTCGAGGCATAACAATTATAGGCTTCTTAAGAGATAGATCCAACTTAAGAGCAGGAGATCCTTCAATCTCGCTAGTCGTAAACCACTTCTCTGAGTCCGTAATTTGATCCTTCATCTTGACAACCCCTTTTGAATCGCTTGGCACAAGCCCCATAAAGTACTCAGCAACCTACATTGCAGAGACTGATTGTAGGAAGCAAGACAAAAAGTTACTCGCATCTATGCAGAGAGAATGAACTACCTCTTGAATAAAGCGATTCAGATAAACAATGCGCACTTCAGAAAGCTGTCCAGAGAGGCAGTAGTCGAAACCTTCATGATCTTCATCAATGATACTGAATGATGTGAATGCCAACTAGCAACAAAAATCAAAGAGAGTAAATCAACATGGAAAAAATACATGCATCTCATCTACGCATCCATTCATATCCCAGGGAGATAAAAGTGAAAAGAAACAAACAACGAATACCTCAACAAAAGAAGTTCCTCCGGGGTCTCGCATATCACAGATCCAGAAGTACATATGGTTGTCTGGGAGGCTGTCATCACTGATTCGTAAATTTCCAAGACTTGCTGTAATACTGAACGAGTTTGGGAAGACCTTCAAACAAATGGGAATCAGCACAGAAAATGCCCCTTTACCTCATGGAAATTCATTATACTGAAGCAAAGAGAATCATAAATAAAGTTGGAACTTGAATGCAATTCAAAGAGCTTAATCACACCTTAATATCTGTTAGCAGATTGTCTTGTGACAATGTAGCAAACTTAGTTCCACTCTCATTCATAAGGAATATCTGCGCCCGAGCCATGTTCAATGCCAAGTTGAAAATGATTCTAGATTTCCCCTTCCCTAACAAACCCTTGACAGCTGCATCCCTAGAATCTTCAAATCCATCTCTTCGCGGTGAACTATGCTCTCCAGCTACAGGAGAGCTGTCCTCAAAAGATTCACAGCTTGGATCCTCAACATTGATAGCATTTACAAACTCCAAAATAGCAAGAATTGTTGGCCTTCGACAGAAAAATAATAATGTGGCTAAGCTTATGGTAACCTACAATGTGTGAAACATAAGCCAAAAGATGAGTGATTAAGTAAGGCTTCACTTTATAACAATGAAAAACTAAGATTGAAAGATGTAAAATAGAAGTCTATCAACCTGGTTATCAATGTTTTTATATTGAGGTGACGTCTGATGGTATATGACTATTTGAGCCTTAACAAAACTATCCAGCGACTCAGTTGCCTCATTGCTTGGCATAGTGATATTCTTGTTGTCAACAGGGAGCAATCCATCAATGCGACTAAAACTTGGGGTCCTGAGAGATGTATAGTCAATGGAGTCAACCAAGATCTCTGGTGCTTCATAAAAATTTTCCTCCCCTTCACTAGAAGTAAGATCATTTCCTTCAGGGCTCCTACTCTCAGCATCTTCAAAGGATGGAAGCACTACTGAAGATTGAATAAAAGATCTTGCCAAATAACAAGACTCATTTGAACCAGAATGGTTCACCAAATCTTCTATTTCCAAAGATTTTAGCACAGTCCCAATAAACATATCGCTCCCTCTCATGGAGACTTCAACCTGGTTCGACAAAGACAGACAGACATTCAGGAAAAGGTATACCAAATGACAAAAAGATAATTAAGAAGCAGACCATCTTACCTTCCCACCTATGGCCCTAAACTCAAACAGTTTACTCTCTCCGGCAAGAAGCACCGCCATGAAAGAAGCATCATGCTATAGAGAAATATACTCAGTCAAAGCATGTCCCAACTAACAACTAGAAATGGAATTTCACACGCAGAAATAGTTTATATTTACCTGATGACCATAACTGAAACATATTTTGAGTTCATCAAGCACACCGGTTACATATACACTCTCCAACTTAGAAAAATCCAAAACATCTTCTTTCTTTTCTGTTTCTGATTCCTCACTGTCAGATGAAGTATCAGAAAGACCGGCTATGGGAGCAGAACCCTGTATATTTAAGTGAAATTTAAACTTTAATCAACTGAATAAGCAGGCAGATCATCAATGGAACTGTCTCACCGTAGACGCCCTATTAATAAGTGGAAATAAAGTTCAAAATTAAATTTACCGAGGCTCGATAGACAGCGCCCTGCAAACGGCTGTGCCAAGTTTTTCTGGAGTCTTCAGAATCAAACATTAATATGAGTGCATTTACATCCTCCATAACCTACAGACAGGGAAAAAAAAATTAAAAGATGCAGCACCAAAATTCATTAAATTTTACACTACAATCAACAGAGTGTGATATGAGAATCGTCATTGATGAAAACACACAATCAAAACATAAAAAGCAGGACCAAACTTTCCCTGCATTTATTTATTCAACTAAATGAGATGCAAACCTTCTCATTGATTCGAGAAGCATTACGAATGGACAAGACGTGCTCTACGCCTCCCGCGAGTTCTACAGGAACTTTGTATATATGCTTCCCACGTAAGCTACAAAAGATACAAACCCATTAGACGCAAAGAAATATGACAAACACCAATTAGAACGAACAGCTGGAGTTAGGAAAATATCAAAACAAATAGAACTTCAACTGCTTGGTGAAATAGCATATAATTCTGGATACTGAATTCTTACACTTGAGTTACGAACGTAGATAAGTGACACTTTTCGTGGATTTTCGGTTAGACAGGGAGAGCTTAGTAAGCACATTCAATAAGACAACCAAAAGACAATTCATTTCTTCTGTTATCTTGTTTCACCTTTGCTTCACTAGTTTATAATACAATGCATAGTATTGGTTTAATTTTCAAATGGCTCCGATAACATAAACATTGAGCACAAAAAGGCAGTCTTGCCATAGTCATCCCACATGTTGATTCTCGTATTCATAGATTTAAAGATAATCGTAAACACTAAACACACGCAAACATTTACATATAAGAGTGCTGGTCTTCATCTAGTTTGTATAGGCCATTCCTTTTACCCAATCGCCTCATCTATAAAGCCTACTACCATAGCCAAATTGCAAGAGTTGGAATAATACCTGGAATACTGCTTATAAGATTTTGCGCCAGGACTTTCGAGCACGTAGATAAAAGGACCAACTAAGCATAAGTACCGCCGCTGCCATGTAGCTTCTCTGCCCTATTCATGGAGTTGACAATGGAATAAATAACTAGCGTCAAAGTAGACAGAGGCTTGCAACCACGAAATTGATTGTGGTATGCAGAAAGGCACTGACCTTCCAGCTAAGAATAGACAACCAACCCTCAAAATCAGCTTCTTCCCATGGACGAAGAATGTGAGAGCTCTCATCATCCTTAGTTTGAAAGATCTGTGCAACTTGCATCAACCTGTGGTATCGAGCCGGTGAGAAGTAAAAACCTAGTGACGGTAGCCGCACAGCAAGTCTGGTTGATGGGTACGATGGGTTTGGTCGACGAATCTACAAAGCAGAACAAGCAACAATAGTGATAAAAATCTACAGTCTGAAGCATAGTTCTTTTTACCAAAAATGTACATGCCAGATGTCTAGAATTTTACCTGTTGAAGTTTTAAGAGTACCCCACACTTGTCAATAACTGGTAAGAAAGTAACACTGCTTTCCCTGCCAGAACCAGAAGATCTTTTCGAGGATAACTGTTTCCAGGAGTAATCACCATCAACAAGTAAAGCTGACACATCACTCAAAACTAAATCAAACTGTAGATACATATCCATCTCCTCTGACAGTTCACACTTATAGTCGTCCTGCAAAATTTGCATGCATAGAAATTAGAGAATGTGCATTTAGAAGATATTTGACTTATATTGTTAAAACAGTGACACTTTTCTATTTACCTGGGAACGGATGACCAGATTACCCAAGTCTAGAAGAAGCTTTGTAGAATGATGGTTATCAGGACGAAATTCGGTTGGAATTGTGATTTTAGGTGCTGCAATATCTAAGTCGAGCAGAAACCTGGTTGTTTTGTAAAACGTCATTTACTATAACAAACAGGGACATAAATTTGACAAAATATGGGAGTACGAACAGACCTTGCATGATCTTTCAATGCTCTATTCATTCCTTGTTGAGCAGTGCGTCTAACTTCATCAATAGTTGACTGAGAAGGTAAGCAGGTGGATTATAATGATTAACGTGGTTCCCGGGCAGTTGAATATAAGGAAAGTTCAGAAATTTAATTCCAACAGTTTTTAAATAAACTGCCAGGCACAATTGTAGATCATGTGCAAGGAGCAAGCTCTACAAATAGTAACACCATTTAAGTCACAGATATGAAGTATCATATCAACGGTGTAAGCTTTGATTTTCCACTATAAAAAATAGTGGCATGAAGTTGGAAAGTTCCAACAGAATTACTCCATGTGTCTTGAACAATATTGACAGCAAACAGATATTGCTTACTTAGATCCTAGTTCATCATTTCTCAGATATACAGTTAATCACGATATTACCATTACCAGGCTATATAAACCCAATATGTACTTCTTTTTTGCCAACTTTGCACACCATAAGCACATAAAAGACACACCTGTACAGCAGCTGCAGTCTCTAAAGCAATTGTCTGGCTCACAGCAGTACTGCTTTCGAAGAAGTTGACAATTCCATCAATAGAATCCTTCAGATACTGCAGATGGTGACGCAATCAGCCACATAATTTTTTTAAAGAACTGCTTAAACAAATTTGCCTCAGATAGAGGTCACGCACAGTCATATAACATGGAGAAGCTTTTGCAACAAGACTCCAGTCAACTTTAGCATCAAAAGGCTTATAACAGAAGACAGCAAGTACAGAGTGAGAGGCAGGCGCACTCTGCAATAAGAGAGACATTATTAAGAGAAATTAAGATACCACTGACAGCGTTTTGCAGCCAGCAAAATGAATTCCACGTAACAAACCTCAGCAAGCAGACCACTTGGTGATGACAAGCGATATTTCCCCAACTTAATGTCGGCAATCTTTGTCTCTGGGAAAAGCTTAATGGAGCAATTAAGATCTTCACATGATAACTCAGCAAGGCATTCCTTCTCCCCATCATAAAGTTTTGAAGCATTACGCCTCATGTGTACCTCCAAGTAAGTATGGAGAGCATCAGGTTTTGCATTGTTGATAATTGATTGCTCATCACCTTCTTTGTAGCCTATGACTTTATTTAATCGTTCCCAGTCTTCATCTGTGAATTGAACAGATTCTCCTTCACCTTCAGACACTTGACTCTTCCTGAAGGCATACATACAAGATACTTGAGAAGAAAATTTGGGAAAAGGAGTTGAGAATATGGGAGCAACCAGAGGAGCATTCACCCTCCAAACGGCCACCATGAACTTTTAGCCTGTTGCGTCTTCGAGTAATTTTCTGCTTGTACCGACCTCTCAACAAACTTGTGCGCCAACATCCTTCATAGAAACTCAAGGAAATTAAACATGTTTAGAAATGGTTTGTAAATTTACCCATATTTTCCACATCATACCAAGCAGAACTATTGTACTACGACAAGTGGAAGGAAAACAGAGAAACATCATGGATACATACAGAAAAAGGAAAAAGAGAATCAGTCCTAATGAAAATTCATAGAACTACACAAGACCAAACCTTTGAGAAAACTAATTGATCTGCTAGGATGCAACTACACAATAATTTTATGTAAGAAACAGTAGCTTACCTCCATTGCAAAATAACTTCGGTATCAAGTTCCCGATCGAGGGCCTCGATTTCTTCATCATCCTCAACAACTGTTCTACTGATATCAGATTTCAGCAACGAAGCATAATGCGTGATGTATCTCTTGCGTAGACTAGTGTTCTTTAAAACGTGCTCCCATGACATTCTCCCGCTGTCATAAAGGTAACAATCTCAGAAAATGTAAACAGAACCTGATGTAAGGAACCGCAAGGAAACGGTTTCCACAATCAATGCAAATTACAGAGAAAGCCGACATCAATAAGAAAACAGAAATGAAGATTTACATTTAGATACCTTGCTATCTTAATTTGTTCTGAAACAACTCTGTAAGCATATTTCCACCAAGATCTTGCGTCTATTTTTACTGAAACAGATGGACGGAAATGTGCATATTTCAAACGCTGATTAAACGCAGCAAAATTATCAGCAAGTTTCATCACATCCCTGTATCCTCCCTGAGGAAAAAAAAACACACAATCAAGACCACTGGGGACAGCCAAGTATAGAAAAGAGTAGAAGCCTCAAATGTTTTGCTAACCTTTGATAAACAAAGTGTCACATCGTCTAAGTTAACATATGCCTTCTGCAAAGGTTGAACAGTATTGGAAGATCCATTTGCTTGAGACTTAGAGTACTTTGCATTCCCTGAGACAGGTTGCAGAATATAGAAATGCTTTCTCGTGAGGCATTCAGCTGGCTTACCATCCTTTGTGCCAAATCTAAAAATCTAGAAATTTGCATGCACCGAAAATTAGATTTTTAGGGCAAGAGACAATGGAGGTGATAAATCATGTTACACCATATACATGACTTTGCTTGTCAATACCTGATCCCACTCAAAAGGAAGTAAATCCTCCCATGGTTTGTCAATATGCCACGGAGCCATGTCAGAATCAAGATAGAATGCAAGCCGATCAAGTTCAACAGACTGCAAAAAAAAGGCAAAAGCAAAATAATATTAGCAGGAAAACATAAATGTAAAGTACATTTGGTTTTGTTTCTTGGCATGGGTATTTCTTTCCCAATGCAATCAATCCATATATTAATTCCCCACAAAGGTCTGCTGTATATCACTAACCCTTCTGGAAAGCACCCCAAGACAGTCTTCTTCTGGTGCTTCTTACTATACCCACATAAGCTTAACTTATTGAACTAGATTACAATAACAAACTACCAAGCTACTTACTACAAGTAAGCAGAAGTGCAAGAGATCTTAGCACAAAAATCATCATAAGAGATACAAAAGTAAGAAATGGAGGGACCTTAACTACAATGTAATCCATAAGACCAGAAAAGCTTGTGTCAGCCAGAGATATTGATGAACAAATCTGTACCTTTTGGATGGAAGCCAGAGTTCCGCCAGTAATAAAAGTCTCCTTTCCACTATCATCAATGGTTACAGCTAAGAGTTTCTCTAGTGTAACACCAGCTGAGAACGGGTGGCCGGGATTGCTGCATTTATAACATAAGCTTTTAATCATACAAATGGGTAGACAATCAAGAACAAGAATAATGCTTATGTCATATTCTATTTACCTCTCTAGATCCTCGTATCTTATGTGAATATTTGATATTGACAGCTTCAAGTTTCCCATGACTGTGTCGACCAATGATCCCATCCATGATTTGTTCTTTGAAGAGAATAAGAAAATATGGTTGTTAGTTTAGTACAATATTTCTCCCCACATTATATACTTCGAATGAGTAGCACTAGCCACACCATTTCCGTATGTAGTCGACGAGCTCTTTCTACTAGTTTCGTTTCCATTTCCTGTATATTGCAAACAGAAAAGTGATTCAATAACTCCAATTAGATAATGGAAAATTATCATAACATGAGCGACCTATCTCACCAGTATTAGCTTTCTTTTTTTCTCCTGGATAGAATCCTCACTACATCCTTCAACATCAGTTGCGGGTTCGGCTAATACAAAAATTCGGTCAAGATAAACCACGACAGGTTCCTGGCCAAGCCTGCTCCACGGTACCTAAAATGATGATTGTGAAACGTATCAATAAATGGGTCTACCTGAGTGTAGAAATCTGTACACTAGGAAGGCAAATTCATTGATGAGATCCATGCCCAGAAAAAGTTAATACCAACCCCAAAAAAGTATATAATGTATGATATGGCGTCACTGATAGATACTACGACAAGTGAAATCTATTTGTGAACGAATGGGGTAGAAAAACGAAAAGAAAATTAACGCACTCAAGTATATATTCTTTAGCTTGAATACGATAGACATAAAAAACACACACAACACACCTTGAGTTTCACTGATCCAAGAAATCCAGCTTTAACCTTCACAGGTAATTTCAAAGCATTAAGCGCTTCTGGTTTTAGTTGCATATTTTTCAGCTCTACATCTCCTGCGAAATTCAAGTAAAACAAAGAGCTATATTAACAAAAACAAAAAAAAAACAATTTCATTACAGGGATACGCTAAATCCTTCTTTTTATTCAGTCCATCTGTTCTTTGTTGCAACTGGGAGAACCAACTAAGCAAAATTATGAAGAGAAAAATCAGCATACACCAAATATAAACCATGAACAAAGCTATAAAACTTGCAAGCAAGCGATATTCTCCATCATCTTAATCATTTATTTATGTCACGCAAGAAATTGAAGAGTTCCAATCAACTAAACACCCAAGAGAAACAAAAACCTTGAATTTTACTCTCACTCGTCTGCCAAAATCAAGAAATGCGACTAATGACTTTTGCCGTTTAATAGGTACACGAATATTAACTCGAACAGAAGCCAATTCCATAGAACCAATATCCGAGTGAAGCTCTTCAAATACTCGAAACTACGTTCATCCAACTACAACACAAAATCTGAGCAGTTGCCAAATTCGCTACTGAATATCACATAACACAAATTCGCGGAGAAATATAGAAACCATCTCACCTTGCCAGACACTGATCTTAAGGGCTTCCTTATTCAATCCCCTCACGTAGTTCCCCAAGTACCGTTGTAACAAGTAGGCAACCTGATCTTCCAACATCTTCGGATTCTACAAAGCACAACCGGAAAATCAAGTAATCTGACACGACGTGTGATTAGAGAAGAAACGCACGCGTGGAAAGAAATTCTCTCAGGGTTCGATTTCGATCGGAGTAGAGGCGGATTCAAAGGAGAGACACTTGAGGATCGTTTCCTCAAGAACACGCTAGGCGCAGTTGGAATTGTGAATGAGTCGTCATGACTTGGCGGAGAGTTACGACACAGTAAAAGGAATATAAAAGGGAAATATCCTCTGCTCTTGGCGGTGCTGTTTATCGATTTGTTCACAAAAACTAAACCAAAAGGTAAACCGAATTTCAAAAATAATTTCAAGAACAATAATCGAATTGTGCACCCGAATCGAGTAAATCTAATAGACTGAAATTTACTAAGATATAGTAATATTTTAATTATCTTTTTTTTTTATAATAGCATTAATTATCTTTTTTTTTTTATAACTGCTATTATATTGATTTATAATGTATACGGATAATACATAGGTCATTAACCAAGAAGGAGGAATATTAAAAGAAACAAAAGATTCAGAAGTTGAATAAACCTTATTCGATAAGATATCTGCACCACTATTTTTTTTACGATTAATATGGCCTAGAGAGCACTCTGATAATTTTTCCATCCAGTATCGAATGTCCACAAGCATATTACCAATCTCTTCGTTTTCTTCTTGTCGGTTAATAATGTTTGTAAGTATAAGATTATCACCTTCAAACCACACGTTTCTCCAACCTTTGATCCAAATAATTTGAAGAGTTTGTAGAAAACCACTTGCTTCAGCTTGTAAAGAGGAATGTGCATATTCAATTGCAGCAAAACCCGAATAAATATGAGCACCTTTATGATTTCGAACAATCCAACCTAGACCCGTTTTAGTTGAATTACTTCTCCAACTACTATCAAAATTACACTTTATCCAACAAAGCGGAGGAGGCTCCCATTAACTTTGCCGATCTATCCTGTTTGTATTTTCTGCAATTATATCAAGAGGATTATCTGATGTTATCATCAATCCATTCTCTTACCGCTTCTTTTGCTCTGTTACCGTCTTCATTTGCGTGGGAATTACGTCTTTGGGACAAGAACTCATTCCTTGATTTCCAGATTATCCAACAAATCCAAAACGGTAACAGTTTACATTCATCTGAGTTGCTGGCTGTTCCGTAGATTGTAAATAATTGTCGCATATTATCCTCCAACACAGCCGAAGAATCGTCGAAATTGAGCATATTTAATTATCTATACTAAATATATTTAATAATTTATTAAAAATAGAAAGTTAATCAACTCTTTTATTTTTTGTTATGTTATTTGAATCTAAATCCGAACCGAACCAAAGTAAAATATGACTCTAGTGAATATATTATATATAACTGCATAATGCTCTTGTTCAATATATTGAGTTGATTTAACAAATCTCTTGCGAGCTGTAATGTTAGTCCCAAAATGGTTTTAGAAAAACCTAAATCTTCATTCCTTTACAGTAAGTGACATATCAATGTCTTATGCACCCCTCTCGTGTGCCAATCTCAGCTTCATAAATCACTACTTAATCCTATAACTAGGATTTAAATATTTTTTGTATGAGAAATTATTTTGAAATTTAAGAAAATTTGCTTCTATTTGAATTTTATAATATGTCTAACTCATTATTATATATAGAGTTGTCAAACGAAATAATTTGTTTATTTAACCCGTTTTACAATGAACTAAAATATTATTGGGACTAACTCGCAAAACCTATAATCTTGAAAACTTAACTCTAATATGCTCCGTTTAATGACTCTAGTTTTGTAGTTTGTTCACGAACTCTTTAAAAAAAAATCAAATTTTTATGTGTCTAACTTTTTATAAAATTAGTAAAATATTTTTTAACTTTTATTTTGATACATATTCAAATAAAATATAATAAATTATAGTAAAAAATATAGCTAAATTTAGAATATATTTTTTATTTGAATATATATGGATTGATTGTTATTTAAAAATAATTAAGAAACTAAATAATAAATAACCTTTTTAATGATAAATAAAATTTTCTATATTCTCATCAATAATTTTAAAAGACAATTATATTATTTCCTATTTCAATTTTGTTTTCTTATTTATAATGACATAATCTTATTATATAAAGCTGGATTTCTCAACGTGAGCGTGACACGTAGAATAATTCTCACTCACGAGATCGTGACATATGTCACGATTAATTTAGATTTTGACATGTGTTAATTTAATTAAATAAATTAAAAATGAATTAAAGTAAATATTAAAAATGGTTAAACTAAAAAAGGCAATCTTAAAAAAAAACAAGAATAAGTAAGAAAAACTTATAGTAAAGGAACGAAACAAAAGAAAACTTAAAAGTCTATAATCTACAACCACGACCAAATTTAAAAGTTTATAATCCTTTCCATTATGATAAAAGGAAACTTAAAAAATAAAAAATAGTGAAATCACATGTATCGTTTTAATTAAGATCGCGACATGTGTCAAAATAATAATATAAAATATTCTATTGTTAGTTATATATTTTTAAAAAATAAAAATAACAAAAAAGAAAAAATAATTATGTATTATATAATGGAAACTAATAACATTGAAAACTAAAGCAAAAGAAAAAATACCAAATAAAAATAACAAAAAAGGAAAAAGAATTATATTTTATATAATGGAAACTAATAACATTGAAAAATTAAAGTAAGAGACAAAAAATAAAAACTACCAAATAAAAAGTGTTAAATAAATATATATATATATATATATACGATTCATAATATATAAAATTAGAAGAAGAAAAATTTGTTATTGTGTGTTTGGTAATTATGGAACACTCTCATTCATTTAAAGAGATTGTTTAACAGATTTATGGATAATATGAATCAATTTTGAATTTTTTTAAATAATTACTAAACGTAATTCATGGATAACTAAACGAGATTTTAATTTAGAATCTAACTGTACGGGTCATAATTAATCATGTTATCAATTTTAGAATCTAAATCTTTTATTTTTAACGTAATTCATAGATGACTAAACATAATTTTAATTTAGAATCTAACTTTTTTTTTTCCACGAATTTAGAATCTAACTATACGGGTTATAATTAAAGCATATTATCAATTTTAGAATCTAAATCTTTTATTTTTTACCCGCGTGATACGCGGGACCTAATCTAGTATGTAATAACTTACAAAACAAAGTTTATTTTCAAAAATGTCTTCTTAAATAATATTATAGAAATTAAAAATAATTAAGAAATTAAATAGTAAATAACATCTTTAATGATAAATAAATATTTTCATATTCTCATCAATAATTTTATAAGACAATTATATCATTTCTTATTTCAATTATTTTGTCTTATTTGTAATAGCATAATATGTAATAATTTACAAAACAAATTTTATTTTCAAAATTGTCTCACTAAATAATATTATAGAGATTATATGATTACTAGAGTTTGATTAGATTCCCTGATCTGCTTTAGTTGATAGGTTGGTTGCGTCCCCATAACATTTTGCGTATGTAACACCAAAATATTCATCATTATTTATCTCTTGAGTTAAAAAAAAAAAAAAATTAAGAGTTACAAAAATGACAAATCTATATGTTGTAAATATCGAATCATATATACTAACAAAAATTAAATTTATTTTCTTATCTCGCTTAGTTAAAACAAAATAAAAAAACAATATTTTTACTCTCATTTTTGAAAAAGATAATAAAAAATATAGATATATCTATATAGATGAATACGATGAACATGTTGTTTTTGGATAATTTTAAGACTCTAAAAATATAGTAGATTTAAACTTTCATTTTGGATATTGCATGATAATTAATTAATATACATTTTATTGTTGGACGTTATATCTAAATTTCATTTGGGTTGCTTTTGATATTTCACACCCTTAAAAGTTAAGTTTATAGATATTTTGAAGACAGGTCACAGATCCTTTCACTATCGGTAAGTAGTGAGGTGGAGAGGAACTCGCGACGACTTTTCCCCAAAATACACATCTAAGCTTTACCAAACTATGAGCTGGAGGAGACGAAAGGAGCAGGAAACTCACGATGGCAATGACCACAAGGACCTGTGTTCGAACCTCGAAAACTGTTTCTTGTTTTCTCGAGTATCTAACAACATCTCGAGATCTGAAATCTGATTCTACCTTTTTATTTTCTTTCTCAAAAGTCGCGGCTTTGAAAAGTTTCCCTTTTCTTCCTCTCAATCTCGGTTTTCTAGTTGACTCATTTCAAGATCTGGCATCTGTCATTTCCTTTCCTTTATAAAAGCTTTCTTCTTTCTTTTTTTTCTTTTCTAATTTATATACTATATCCCTTTTGTTTCAGCTGCCGTAGTAGGTAAATTTTGGGTGGTCTTGCTTGCTTTTCAGCGAAAGCTGGAAATTTCCTTTTTTTGTTGTCTTTGGGGATCTACGCATTTCAGAGATTATATGGGAAATGGGACTCTCGCAAGCATGATGCTTTTGTTGTCACTTGTAATTTGTTAGGGATTTTGCCTGAAGAACTTAGCAATGTCTGTAGCACACATTGTGTAGGATGCAGAGTACTTACTAGCTCATGAGTTCATTGCTGCTTGGAGGAATCAAGATGATTGATCAGTTCATCAACTTTGTAATTCGCCCTCCTAGGTACTTCTCTCCAACCTCTTTTGCTTCTCTCAAAGTCTCAACCTTTTTGCATTCAGCTGATAGCTGCTGGGTTTTTGACAGGGCTGAGTATGATCCTGATCAGTATCTGTGGGAGAAGGATTTTAGCATCGGTGGCACAAAGTGTAAAAGACAAGACTTGGAGGCAAGTATGGGCATCAAATGATTGAGATGACTCTTTTTTTTTTTCTTACTGTCTTTTTCTTCAAATAGTAGTTCCTCTTTAGCTAAACCTTACAGGTCTCATTGTTTTTCTCTAAAGTAGCTTACAAATTCAAGGGGTCACACCTTGCGTTGCAGTCACTACATTCCCTCATCTTCTCTGGAGGATAATCCTCTCCCCTGTGTTATATACTGCCATGGTAATAGGTACATAAAGACTTTACAATCCTCTTCTGGGAACTAAGATCCTGTTTATGAATAGTAGAATAAATAAGAACTTAATTGTTTCGTTTTGGAATCTGACCAGTGGATGTAGGGCAGATGCAAATGAGGCAGCTATGGTTCTTCTTCCATCTAACATTACTGTTTTCACCCTTGACTTCTCGGGTTCGGGCTTATCTGATGGTGATTATGTAAGCCTTGGCTGGCATGAGGTGTGTTTCCTTGTCTTACTTCAAGCTCCTCTTCTCTTCAAATATTACCTAACTTTTTCTTGTTAAACTTAAGCTAGAAAGATGATCTCAAGACTGTGGTATCTTACCTGAGAAACAGCAATCAGGTGTCCCGTATTGGACTTTGGGGACGATCTATGGGTGCAGTCACCAGGTTACTTCTTGAACTAGTTCTCAGCCACACTAAAAAGTTGTACTAGTAGTTGTGTTGACTATAGATTCACCAGCTTTCTTAAGGTTTATGATCTGAAATGTGTGTCAACTCTCCACATTCCTCGTGTTGCTCTCCATCATTTAATGAAGTGGGGGATAAAATGTGCAGCCTTCTTTATGGAGCAGAAGATCCGTCAATTGCTGGAATGGTCTTAGACAGTGCATTCTCAAACTTATTTGATCTGATGATGGAACTAGTGGATGTCTACAAGATCCGGCTTCCGAAATTCACGGTATGCGCTCTTCTTCTCCAAGTGATATTCTTCATAGCAATATGGACACTGAGTTAACAAAGCATGAAGAATAATTTAATTCATCACTTTGGTTGTACAAAAGATCAAGTTTGTTGTTTTTCTGTTCTTATAGTAAATATTGTTACATATCTTTTTTTTGAAACTGCTAATAAAAATGGACTTAGTTGGATAGCTCATATTTTCAAAAGCACAGCATGTTGTAGACATTTTCTTATGCTTGCAGTGAAACTCTATCTCATTTTTCAATCAGGTTAAAATGGCTGTGCAGTACATGCGGCGAGTAATTCAGAAAAAAGCGAAGTTTAATATCATGGATCTCAATTGTCTTAAGGTGTTTTATAGTCACCTACCCCTGTATTTTTTTGACATTTGCTCCTACAAATCTAGTATGTCACCATTTTAGTGAAGTTATCGATTTTTCCCCCAGGTTTCACCCAAGACTTTTATTCCAGCTTTATTTGGGCATGCAAGCGGAGACAAATTCATCCAACCTCATCACTCTGACCTCATTCTCAAGTGCTATGCGGTAGTCCATAATTGCTTTTTTTTTTGTCCAAGCATATCAATGCTTCTTCATTATAATGTTGCAATCTTATGGTAACTCTGCAGGGAGACAAAAATATCATCAAGTTTGATGGTGATCACAACTCTTCACGGCCGCAATATTATTATGATTCGGTGTTAATATTCTTCTACAATGTTCTACGCCCGCCTCAAATGTCTTCAGCTTGCTCATCTAAACTTGAAAGTTATTACAATTTGGGAGATATCGATAGCGCTGCTGGTTTGGAAGAGGTAATTGTCAATCCAATGGTCAAGTAATCCAAATATTGAGTCCTGTTGCTGTCTGTTATATGTCTGCACTTAGATAGTATAGAACAGAAAGATCTTGCCTAGATATTCTGCTCGAGTCACTTACGAGGTAGCTCAATATATATGACTATTAAGAACTCGTGGTGGTCATATCACACAACAGAAATTTAAATTAGTCTCTATTACAGTTAGCATGGTGAAAGATGATGCACAAGAATCTGACTGCTTTGTTTACCTTGTACTGCTAGAGTTTTCTGTATGAGATCATATCTGGTCTTCGTTCGGCATGTATCGATGTTGGAAGTTCGTCTTCTGCACCTCCTGCCTCTCTGACCACAAAACCAACGAATGAGCTCCTTTCAGAAGCCACCATGCCCATTAAGGATACGGTATACCTGTTCTCTTTCTTACATGAATTTTATATCAATTGCTTGGATTATTCCTTTTGAAAATCATTCATAAATGAAACAGGAAGAGGTGCTTGCCGAAGATAATGATCACAACATGGATGAACGTGAAAACTTCGAGGTAACTGGAGCATGTGGAAAACCCATAATAAATGGTTAAGTAGGAGCTCTTTTTATGTTGAAGGCTCTCTAGTGTTGCCTTATGAGCCTTGGTCCCAGTATATAATTTTGACTGTTATTTGGCAGGGGAAGCCTGTTGATCAGTTTGAGGAAGGCTGTTCATTTACTAGCTCTAACAGGGAAAGCTGGGGCAGATGCTCTTCAATAGGAGGCACTGAAGAAGATGAGAGCTCGACCGCTGGCGAGGGTGATCAGGTTGATGTTCTTTGAATCTGTTATATGAAACAATTCGATGTTTGGATGGGGGTTTAGTTTCTGATCCATGCCTGCCAGGTCGAGAAAGCTGCTGTTGGAAACACAGAACAAATTCCAAGAGACTCTACTAGAGAAGAAGAAGAAGAAGAAGAGAGGAAGGAGAAGAAACTTAAGAATGGAGGTGAAAGAGATGCAAAGAAGCCTAGACGCGAGAAACTGGAAAGGTTGGAGGCCTTTAGCAAAAGACTACGGCTTTGCATCATAAAACGAGTAAACCATGGAAGACATCGTTCGCAACCTTGACAAAAAATTCAAGAAAAAACTATATTTGTTGTATATCTTCTCTGTATCTTGTCATGTACACTTTCGCCTTCTGACTTGGCAAATTGTAACCACAAGCAGCCAGTTACAAAATTATCTGTGAACAAACTGCACTATCTCCATCATAACTTTACCACTGTTTCGATTTTCATGCAAATGGACTACGTTCCAACCTCCACCATACCGCAAAACATCTTAATTATAGATAAATGAATAGGCATATACGTATTGTCAATCCATTTGAAATACACAACACAGTCACCAAATCAAAACATCCAAAACGATTTACAACTATAGAAAGAAGCAGAGAGATTTTTGCATATATCATATGTGATGATTTTTACATGATGATATGGACACCATTCCATTCTCAGCCGCAGCATCCTCCTCCTTGCGATGTGGATCCGTCTCTTCCACCTGATGGCCCCGGAATTCCTCCATATCCAACTTTTATTCCATACGACTCATTTGACACATCAAACACACCATCTTGAATCTTTTTGTATATTGTTGCCGCTGTCTTAATGAATGCCTAGCAAAAAAATCAAAAACACAACACATATCAAATTATGCTATAGTATTTCTATGGTGTGTTAAGAGTAGAACAAGTAGGAAGGGTTTTGTGGAATGGGCACTGGCTGTTCTCCTTTTACAATTAAATCAATTAAATAAACCCAATCTACTTGTTCCTCTCTCTCTCTCTCTCCTCTTAAACTTATGCTTCTCGCGTCGCCTAAATCTAATTCTGGGATTCTATGTTTAATCTATAGAGAAAGCATGCAAGTTTAAATGCCTAAGGGATCTACGTTTAAGCCTAAACAATCACATTGGAATGCATGGGGGTTTTACCTCCTCGACATTCTGAGCAGTTTTGGCAGAGGCCTCCATGAATATAAGACCGTGCTCCCTTGCAAACTGCTCTCCTTCCTCTGTGCTCACTGCTCTTCTGTGGGCAAGATCACACTTATTACCAATGAGCATTATCGTCATATTTGCGTTTGCATGCTGCCTTGCATCCTCCAGCCAGCTGGCTAGATGATTAAATGTCTCCCTCCTGCAAACGGAGAACAATATTGTGAGTGTCTGCACTGCAACGGTTACATATTTTACAAATACAAATCTAGTTCTGGTTCAGATCTTTTAGGTGTCAAGGTCCATTATAGACAAGAAGGATTATGCCAACAACGGCAGCTTAAGTGATTATATCAAGATCATGCTCAACTTCTAGAATCTACTAGACAAAAACAAGATTGCTTTTCATGATCAAGTCAATTTTTGATAACAAAAACAAAAAGCTAGTGCTTTACCTTGTGATATCATAGACAAGCAATGCCCCTGCAGCACCTCTATAGTAGGACCTTGTAATAGACCTAAAAGATTCTTGACCAGCCTGCCATGCCATATCACAGAGAAAAATTAGCCCATGACAAGGATACGACTTTCAAGATTTCTGTAAGTCTAGAAAATCAGAGCATAAAAGATTATGGAGGCAAGAATCAACCCAGGTGTTTCATGAAAACGATATAGAGACAAAGGGAGTAAGAAGAAAGAGACCGTATCCCAGATCTGGAGTTTGATGGGTTTGTTGTCGATGGTGATCATCCTAGCCCCAAATTCAACACCAATGGTGAGGTCATGCACCGGCTGAAACCTCTTGTCGGTGAACTGAAGCAGAAGGCATGATTTCCCTACTCCTGAAAATCAGAATCAATACACAATCAACATCACAAATATCCCCTCGATCCATGAATGCTTGTTCATCTCGATTCCTAATGAACTAGATTCAGATCAGTAGTTTTTTTTTCTCTTTTAGCAACGAAACGTATATAGGTCATAATGATCTGATTCATGTCATTTCCTGATGGAATGAAAAGAAACAAAAGAAGAAGATGGAGACGCAGAGGGAGTTACCAGTATCGCCGATGATGATATACTTAAAGAGATAAGCGTAAGACATTGAAGTGGATGAAATCGAAATCCGCAGGTTCCGGCGAATCGAATTCCTAATCCCGATGAAGACGAGAAAAGAAGAGAATCTTTTTCTTCTATAAAGACGCGGACGGTTGATTTCCAGCAAATCCAGCGAGGCAATCAACCTGTATTGTCGCTCATTGCAAACTCTCTAGCGTTTCGATATTTGCTGACCGCACTGCGTGACGTTTTTTATGAAAAAGACAGCACGCAGTCTCTTCAAGATGTTTTTTTTGGAAAACGGATGCCAGTTTCTAAAAACTACATCAACAATTTGTTGTAGTCGATAATTCAACATATATCTTTTACCATCAATAGCTTATCTTCAATTTTTTTTTTATTTTTTTTTGAATTTGAAGTATATCTCATTAAGTTAGACTATTAGTTGACTTAGTTGCAAATTTTATTTTTTTTGTCCGCATGCAAATTTCATTCGACCTCGTCCACGACTCCACGATTTGTTTTTTTTCTTTAATTTTATTTATTTAATTATGAAACTGTTTTGTTAAAATGATTTTTATATTTGTTGGAAAAAATATTAATATATATATTTTTTTAACGCTTATGTCATCCACTAATTAAAGGAAAATAGAGCATCTCACAAGCCCCATAAAGAAAATTGAAAACAAGAGTATTGAGAGTAAAAAAGACACCATTATGCAAGAAAACGGCAGTTTAAGCTTTCATTAATATATCTCTCAAAGCAAGAAAACGGCAAAAAATCCCAAATGTTTTGTAGTGTCTCATTATGTAGTGTCAACCTTTTGTCATTGAAAACTAGTGTTTTAACTAGTCTTTTTTGAAAAAATACTTAAATTTCAAAGGTTATAGCGTGGGTTAAATTCTTGTATATATATATATATATATATATATATAAATATAGACCGGAACAATCAAACAAATTTTTATGTCCTCGTTGAACAATCAATCAAATCTTTTCTTTTTTCTTTTTTAAAACATATTTTCAAAAAGAAGAAGAAGAGAATTTCCCACTAGTTGGGAACCCCTTCAATTGCCTACAGTATACAAACACAAACTTGCAAACGAATCTCCATAGCTAACTTGCGAACAGTTTTTGCACAATCTATGATGATCTTGATTTTTTTAGATGAAACGTAAGGAAGGTGATGTTAAGTATCAAGATAGACAACTCTAATACCATATGGAATATAGATTATGTTTTGTGTATACTTTATATGAGAAGAACTAGAGTTATATATTGTGTATATTTCATATGAGATTATGTTTTTTTGTATATTTCATATGAGAAGAACTAGAACTACTTCCTAACACATGGCCTCCTTACTTACCAGCTATATAGAGATGATAATTTCAATATCTGCATCACAGAAAAACGTGATGAGACGAACACATGAAATTCTGAAATCTAGGAAGGTTGCATTATGTTCGCTTGTGACTACTTTTGCAGAATTAAGAGATCAGACTTTGTGATAAGACATCACTTCACATGAGATCAAATGGTTTTGGGAGGTAAGTTGTTCTTGAGTTTAAAAAGTTTTTTTTTTTTTATTGGTTGTCTATCTAATGATTTATTCTTTAGATTGTAAATGGCATGGATTAAAAGAGGCGACACAATCTTCTTTTCTTCTGGACTGCAAGGATGTATCTACCAATTGGAGGCTTTGAGGAACTCCCACAAAGACTTATAATCATCAGAGATGATGCTAAAGATCATTTCCCAAAGTCTCATTGGCGTTCTTTCAAAGGAGAAACCACAAATATGTGATGCATGACAACCTGCAACAGAAATCAGCATATAACAAAGTAGACTTACGAGTTAATAATACAAAAAAACATGTTCATTGCAGCAAAACATTTTGTCAAAAAAACATTTATATATTAAATTATCCGAACCGATATCGAACTTTTTACATATAAACTCAATTAACCAAAACATGTGACGTGGTACTTGACTCAAAATGCTAAGTCAGCATTATTAACGAGTTGACTAAGTCAATGTAGGTTCTAGCTACGACTCTAAAGTTTAGTTATGAAAAATTAAAAAATCAAGAGTTAAAATATGTTCTAGAAGAGTCCCTAAGTTCATATATGAATTTTCACACTTGGTCATAGCGGATGCATGAATATACCGATTTTCTTCATCCTAATCGGTTCAAAAAGAATTCGGGATTTTTTGGAATTGGTAGCAGAAAATTAACTTTGAATCAACCATACCAATCTGTATAGAACATATTTTTGTATGGAGGTTATTATTAGAGATTTATTTACAAAGTTTATGTAGTTTCAGTACTCCGTAACCAGACTGCTGACGTTTGTTCGGATCAAACAAAAGACACCACACAGTCCCCTGCGACAAGAAGTATGAAGATAAACCCAAACCAGAAATCCAAAGAGAATCTCAGGTAAATGAAAAGAAACAACCCAAAGAGGTGATAGAAAAGAGGAGGTGATCACCTTTTAGGTAGGAATCCGTAGACAGTACGACGGAGCACGAAGAAGATTTAGAGAGAAAGTAGAAGAGAGAGAGATGAAAGGATAATACCCAGTTATGGTGCAGATCCGAGTTCGATTCTCAGCTGGCACATCAATAAAAAAACCAACGTTGAGTTGGCCTAGTGGTTAAGGAGTAGTGGGTATGTGGGAGGGGTCTCCTCCAAAG
This sequence comes from Eutrema yunnanense, assembly GCA_002933935.1. Lineage (NCBI taxonomy): Eukaryota > Viridiplantae > Streptophyta > Magnoliopsida > Brassicales > Brassicaceae > Eutrema > Eutrema yunnanense. Next base: position 441,995 of record PKML01043620.1, on the reverse strand, counting down.
GAGTGAATTTAACATAGTTTGGACCCCGCTCCGGAGATGTACGGACCTACGGGCCCAGAACCTCGGTGATTCAAAAAAAAAAAAAGAAAGAAAGAAAGGATAATACTCCGATTTATTGTTTCCGTAAATGTTTTTGGCATTTACATAAGCAGGGTACTAATCGTATCAACTAAAAACAGAAATGAGATAACCGGTTTACAACACATACCGGGAATACTTATTGAATTGAAATTAAGATAGAGAGATACATAAAAGGGAAATAGTATACATCCTGTGACATCCCCTCAAGAAAAAGAAAGCTGTAACCTTTGGAAATTGCTAATCTTTCTTGAAAAAAAGATGGCAAGCGGCGTAGCTCTCTTTACCCTCTCCCTTCTCCTCGTGACGCATCAGGTGCAGTCTGCAATGGGCGTGAACTGGGGAACGGTGTCGTTTCACAAGCTGAGACCTTCCACGGTGGTGGATCTCCTCAAGGCGAACAAGATTACCAAAGTAAAGCTCTTCGATGCCAATCCAGATGCGCTTCGAGCTCTAATGGGTACTGGGATCCAAGTTATGATCGGCATTCCCAACGAGATGCTCTCCACTTTCAGTTCTGATCTCTTTGTCCAGCAGAATCTCTCTCGCTTCATGGGCAAAGGCGGTGCTGATATCAGGTACCCTTTTCTCCAGATTGTCTTTATATGCTCTTAGCTATTCGCCATTTTCTCGATTGCGATCTTGTAATGATAGGTACGTTGCAGTAGGGAACGAACCGTTCCTGACGAGTTACGGTGGGGAGTTTCAGAACTATGTTGTCCCAGCTATGCTTAACCTGCAACAATCCTTGGTTAAAGCAAATCTAGCTAGCTATGTGAAGTTGGTTGTTCCTTGCAACGCAGATGCGTATGAGTCTAATGTTCCTTCTCAAGGGATGTTCCGGCCTGAGCTCACACAGATCATGACTCAATTGGTTTCATTTCTCAACTCCAATGGCTCTCCTTTTGTTGTCAATATCTATCCTTTCCTTAGTCTCTATGGAAACTCGGATTTCCCACAAGACTATGCGTTTTTCGAGGGAAGTACCCATCCGGTTCTGGATGGGCCTAACGCCTACTATAATGCGTTTGATGGAAACTTTGACACTCTTGTCGCTGCTCTCGCCAAGCTTGGCTATGGTCAAACACCTATAGTTATTGGTGAGATTGGTTGGCCTACAGATGGAGCAGTCGGCGCTAACCTCACGGCAGCCCGGGTTTTCAATCAAGGGCTCATTAACCATTTGTTGAGCAACAAAGGAACACCGCTCAGGCCTGGCTCCCCTCCTGCGGATGTCTATCTTTTCGGTTTGCTTGACGAAGGAGCCAAAAGCACACTGCCTGGTAACTTTGAGAGGCACTGGGGAATCTTCTCTTTCGATGGACAGGCCAAGTATCGTCTCAACTTAGGACTAGGCAACAGAGGACTCAAGAATGCCAAAAATGTGCGGTACCTTCCTTCCAGGTGGTGTGTGGCTCACCCATCAAGGGACATGACCCAAGTTGCAGACCACTTGAGGCTTGCTTGCAGTGAAGCAGATTGCACCACGCTCAACGACGGGGGCTCGTGCAGCCAGCTTGGTGAAAAAGAGAATATCTCATACGCTTTCAACAGTTACTATCAGCTGCAGATGCAAAATGAAAAGAGCTGCGACTTTGACGGGCTTGGCATGGTCACCTTCCTAGATCCTTCAGTTGGGGATTGTAGATTTCTTGTGGGCGTTACAGATAAAGACTTATCGTCAAGTGCTGAGGCAATGGCAAGGTGGTCTATCTACCACATTTGCATTGTAGTGGTGGTTTGGGCTCTCTCACAATGTAAAGTTGGGCATTTTCAGTGTTACTTTTTGTGAGCTATATATATTAGATGTAGGATGGAGAAATTACATATATATAGGGTCATATATTGTATTTAGAGTCACTTTCTTGAGCATACAAGCTGAAAGCAGAACCATTTGTTATCTCTGTTGTATCTTCTTGGGGTCTATATTAGAAAAAGGTGGTAATTTCTCCTCTCTCTGTCATACCTGTGCCTGGAGATCCTTCTTCTCCAACAATGGTCCCTTCTTTAACATGGGACCAGGTATATCAGCAACCAGATTCCTTCGAACCCTGTTTCAATTTAGCAAGGTGATGTAAGGTACTCTGAAGAATACATACTGGCTGTTCGAATTATGGCTCAGAGGTCTCAAGGATCAAAAGAAGAATTCTGCTTCTCCTTTCTCTGTATCTCTATCTTCTTCTTCTATAACCCAGTAACCCATTCACTCCACTTTTCTGCATTTTTCTTCTATAACCAGTAAACCCTAAATTAAAACCTGAATTTTGGTAAAATGCCAAGAGAAATGGAGCACCACTGACCCACTTGTTCCTCCCCAATCATGTGCATTTTTGAGTTAAAGAAACGACACTAATTTAGTATTTGTGGTTTTGGCATTTTGGGTTTGTTTTGCACAATCTAAAATTGGTTGAAACTTGCGGGATGAGGGTCAGTTTACAAAACATAGTTATTCTGAGGGTTTCTTTGCAAATTTTCGTTACTACTAAATTGTTAAAGACGACGGCTTTTTCAAACCCTTCGCCGCCGTTTGTTGTTCATCCTCCTCGCCTGCTCGTTCTCTTCCTCTCTCTCTTTCAAAATCGCACATCCTAATTGTTCTGAAGTAAGCTTCTTTGATTTTCCTTAAGAGCATGGTTTACTTTTAAAAAAGTTTAGCTTTTTTTTTCCGTCTTCTAAGATTTCTGTCGATATTTGATAAACCCTAGCTGTTTCCGTTTTCTGTTTTAGAAAGCTATAATCTAAGATTAGTTGGTGATTGATCGGAGTTAGTCGCAAATTTTGCTGCAGAGAAGGATGGTGACTGAAGAAGAAAAGATATTCGCGAAGAATTTCAACATCGAGGATCTCCCCGATGTCCCTGCCGGACTTCCTCCGCATCTGGAACTCCAGCGAACTCGTGTCTTCTGTAAAAATGACGCTCCTATTCATGTATGAACCTTTTTCTATAGGCTTTACTTTCAAATTTACAATGCTCTGTATTGCTTGCGGCTAGCTAAATTGGGATTATTAGCTTTACTCAATGGTCTCATCTGGTTTTGAGTCGAATACAGAGTAAGTTTCAAAATAAAACTTCATGTGAAAAGCTCTGAATTTGTGTGTTTGGTCTTAGTGTTTTACAAAAATACATTGTGTTTGGTCTTTTTTTGGGTCAAAATCCAAATGATATGTGTGATGATTGTTTGGAATTTGAAGTCTTTAATCTTGTTCTGTGCTTTTGTTTGTGTGTTTCCGTAGACTGCAAGTGTCATTTACTCGGGTGCCTATTCCTGGGTGGGAGTGGACAACGGTGTGAAACTTGAAGGCTTCTCTGAGAATTTCAGAGTTGATGTCATTTCAGACGACGGTATGGAACTGGAATTCGATATGATCGGTATCGATGCAGCTATCGCCAATGCTTTCCGAAGGATCCTTCTAGCTGAGGTTTGTTACACCGCCGTCTCATGACCTCTGAATCCTGATTCATAAATCTTGCTCTTAATGTGTTTTTCTTTTATTGCAGCTTCCTACAATGGCTATTGAAAAAGTGTTTGTAGCAAATAACACATCGATTGTTCAAGATGAAGTTCTTGCTCAGAGGATGGGTCTTATTCCAATTGCTGCAGATCCGAGACTCTTCGAATATTTGTCCGGTAAGATAACATTCAGTGGCATTTGATCCATCTCTGTAAGCAAATATTGACGTGTCTCAGTTTTAATTCTTTATTTCTGTGTCATAGAAAACGATCAGCCAAATGAAAAGAACACCATTGTATTCAAACTCCATGCGAAATGTGCAAAAGGTGAACCACGTCTTAAAGGTAAATATACATTCTTTGGTTAGCATCGGGAAGATTACTTATTGTTAGCTCGATCTCTCATGAAAGGTGTTCTCCTGGAATGCTGTTTGTTTCTTTTCTGATAGTTTTAACGAAGGAGTTGATTTGGTTACCAAATGGAAGTGAGTTGTTTAAAGAATCAGGAGGTTTAACCTCAAAGCCAAAAACTTACACTTCGTTCAGCCGCAGCCAAGATTCCTTCCCCGAATTTGCTAATAATCCTATCACTCCGAGCTACCCTGATATATTGATAGCAAAACTCGGCCCTGGTCAGGTAATGTTTCTATTTCTTAGTTGTTACACTTGAGAGGAATTTACTTGCGATGAGAGATGAACCAAACACTTGCCTCTTAGTTTTATCTTCTTTTTTTAGGAAATCGAGCTCGAGGCTCATGCGGTTAAGGGCATTGGTAAAACACATGCAAAGTGGTCCCCAGTAGCGACGGCTTGGTATCGAATGCTTCCTGAGGTGAGAAGTTAACTTCAATCTATTCTGCTTCCTGGCAAAAAGGTTTTTTTTTTGGTTTTTGTTGCCTCATCCTAATTTTCTCGTAGTGCTTTTGTTTCTAAAATCTTAGGTGATTCTACTAAAGGAATTTGAGGGTGAAGATGCTGAAAAACTCGTAAAAGCCTGCCCAGTGAAAGTTTTTGACATTGAAGACATGGGCAATGGTAAAGTAAAAGCCTTGCCAAGATTCTTTGAAAATCTTGGTATCTTCTTACTTGCTTTTGAGTAAACAATAGGAGATTGTGATGAAACTTGAGAACTTTGGCTGCAACCCTCTCTGCAATTTGATATCATATTGACTTGCAAAAGTGGGAAAACAGGTAGGAAAAGGGCAACGGTAGCTCGGCCGCGTCAGTGCACGTTGTGTAGGGAATGCTTAAATGAAGAATTTGGAGAACCAATAGTGAAACCAAAATCAAAAGGAGAAGACAAAAGTAAAAGAGAATGGTTAGACAACGTGGCTCTGCGCCGCGTCAAGAACCATTTTATATGTAAGAAAAGAAAAAGAAAAAACCATTCCTTTTACTTAGCAATTCAAGATTAAGTCTAATTGAGTTTGTTATTTGTCTCTTCTCAGTTAAGATTGAGTCCACTGGATCACTGCCTCCGGATGTTCTCTTCACTGAAGCTGTGAAGATATTGGAAGACAAATGTGAACGTGTAATCGCTGATCTCTCCTGAAAACAGATTGATTGGTTTAGCTCTCTACTGACATGGTTACTTCCCGTTTACTTCTATTTTGGGTTTTGTGTCAAAGTTGTAATACGAAGAAATAACATTGAAATGTTAATTGTAGTTTTTGGTTGAAATTCAATCATCTTGATTCTAACCAGATTTGTTGCGTCTTTTCTCTTACGACTCTTATGTATAATCGAACCAGTAAAAAAAAAAAAAAAAAAAGAAATCAAGATTTTGCTGCAATTTGGTTCCTTGTGAAATTTTGATTGTGATCTCACATAAATGTCAGAAGGATAAAACGGAGACGGACCAGAGCATTTACATAAACAGATTACACAAAGCACTCAATACGAAGAAAGTCACGGTAGAGACCAAACTAAGTCTTCACTTCTGCCTCTTGTAGATCTTAGCCAAGAAAGATTTTAGCACTGCTTGAATTTCTTTACTTTGGTGAGCTTCAATTAACTTTGTCAGCTTCTCATAGCTTTCCTTCTCATATTCCATGAACGCTGCCTATGAAAAATCGAGATCAAACGCAGATTATGTTGCATACATCACATCTCTCATGTTCCTCTACTTTCATAACAATATTAACACTACTCCGCTTGACTAAGGAAAGGTCTGCGTTAATGCTTAGTGGCAAACCTCGAGATTAAGCTCTTTGTAGAGAGCTTTCACCTTAGCAACGTTTGATGGTTCGCTTTTACCATAGTTTTCCTGAGACATTGAAAACTTATTCAGTCCAGTAAACATGCTCTTCCTATTTCAAAATGGGATACAAATACTACGCAGAAAATGATCATTGTGGGCATGAGAAAGATACTGAATCTCACGTATAATATCTTAGTTTGTTCTTCACTGCAGCGTTCCAATGCCTTAACCACCAACCAGGAGCATTTGAAATCTTCTATATCTGTCCCTATCTGCGTTATACAACGCATGCATGCCCCGTAAGATAAGCACTAAAATACACTTAGATCAGCTTGAAAATCCAATGTGTTGGCATAAATTTCCACCTTGCCAAGTGTCTCGGGATCAGCAAAACAATCCAGATAATCATCCTGTGGAAAAGAAAGGAAACACAACTTGCAAATATTGCTCTTGTGGATCCTGAAATGAGCTAATCATATAAGACTCTCGTGTATTTAGTAACTAACTAAACTACCTGTACTTGAAAGTAAATTCCCATGTCAACAAGAACATTCTTCACATCAGTATGGTTTTCCAAATTTTCTCCCGCCATAAGCAATCCGCAAGCAACCTGAGTATAAGAATGAATGAGGAAGACCTCTTTTCACAACAGATTTAAAATGTTTATTGTGTTGTTAAACGTATCAACGGAAGTGACTAGCACTGTTGAACATTTAGATCATCTCACTACATCCAAATTTTCTCGGTCAAACAAAAAGTGTCTAGCTTATGAAATCATCATTTATATTGCTGCCTCTGAACCTATGTGAGAGAGAGAGGGATTCAGAATCCATACTCACAGGAAGATAAAATGAGTAGTAAGCTGTTTTGTACTGGACGATACGCCGATGGCTGCACGTTTTAGAAAACTATAATCATCACTCAGAACAAGTAATGCTATTTTCACTGCACCATACAAAAAAAAACAGAGAGGTGATATCCTCTCACATTTGCAAGGAGTACTTGGACAAATCTTTTTCTCCATCAAAGGTGGTGATCAAATCAATCATCTGGCCGGAAGCTGTTTGAAACTCTACCTAGAAACAATGTAAAGGAATAGACTTGAGATAAATTGGTGCGACATTAGAAAGTTAAACGCCAAAGAGATTTTACCTCGTTAAACAAATCAACGAGGTCAACATAGTAAGGCTTTCCCCGGAAGTGCTTCTTGAGAATCCTGTGGATGTGATTGCGAAGTAGAATCCCATCGTTAATGGCAATCATACCAACCTGTGGCTTCCTGAACCAGCAAGGCTGGCCACGTCGTGTGAAAGAGTTGTCCATGATGTCATCCAGCACAAGGAAATAAGCTTGAAGCTGCAAATGCAAACATAAAAGGAGCATTGAGATGAAAGACAAAAGAGAGAGAGATGAAGAGAGTAAGTAAAAAAGGAATACCCATTCGATGCACCAACCGAGAGCACATGAGAGGAAAACCTCTTCTTGGGTCAAGTCTTGACCTTTCTTCAACAGCTTGTAGCTATCAACCACGGAGAGACCACGATTGAGCTTCCCTGCAGAACAGAACAGAACAAGTGTTTGATTGAATGTGAGTGTTTAGATTTCGATGTAATGTCTGAGTGAAGCCCTCACCTCCGGGTACATTGTAGTCAAGCATCTGCAAAGAGAGCCCCAATCAGCAGAAACGAATTTTCATCAAAGGATCGGAGTTTAAACTGAAAATGGAAGTGAATCGAGAGAGTACCCACCCGTTCAAGCCATTGACGGGACTCGTGGGTGAATTCGAAGGCAGGATCCTGAAGCAGGTCAGTCTTGAGAATGGAATAAACATCGAGGAAGGTTGATTTCAGATCCGCCATTGATGAGGATTAAGGAAGGTGAGCAAATCAAATGTAGAAGAAGAACCAATTATAATTATTATTATGTTTCCGACAATCATGCTTATCGTGTCACGTAATGGGCCACAAAAGCCCATTTAAAATAGGCTGACTAAGGCCTGCTTACCACAAGAAAAAAAAAAAAATCTCTTTTTTAAGTCTCTCTGTTCCATGTTCATGTATAGTGTGAAATTGAGAAGTTTTGGTAATCATCATCAATCTCTCAACAAATAAAAACGATATATTGGTATGGACATTCTAGTAGTGTTCCCTAATCAACCTAAAACAACAAATATACCATCTGCTACAATTCTTGTGGTTTCCATTTTCTAAGTTCAGCATCGACGATGCAGTGTGCTTCCTCTGCAATCTCTGCTTTTCTTAATGCACCATCAATCTCCACCTTTACCTCTTCCATCTCTTTCATCTTTTCCTCCAACATTCTCTCCCCTTCTACTCTGCTCTCGTGGATCTCTTCCAGCTGAGCAGCAACCGTTTTCGCTTTGTATTGCACCATTCTCTCTGACTCTTCTTGCTTTCCTCTCAGATCCTCGTACTCTTTCAGTGATATTCTAATCTTCTTATCAGGCTCGTCATGCGTCAAGCTCTCCTTCTTATCAGTAAGGACTCTCATGTCTTCCACTGCTCTCTTCTCTGCGGTTTTCGCTTTAACTACCGCTTTTTTAACTATCTCCAGCTGCTTCACTGCTTCACCCATCACCATATGCGTGGCTGCTGCTTCTCGCCTGAGCTCATCAACGAGCATCCTCATCTCTTCTGCTTCTTTTCTTGTTTTCTCTGCTTCACGCATGATTTCTTCGACCTTACGGCACGCTTCCACTACTTCCCCGTCTTCAACTTCTTGTATCTCTTTTTCATTTGCCTTCAAATCTCTGTTCTCCCTCTGCACACCATCCAATTCCACCGTGAGTGATCCCACCAAGCTTTTGTATGATCTTTCTTCATCGCAAATCTCTTGCATCGTAATTTTGGCCTCTTTGAGTTCACGAGCAAGTTTAATCTCCTCCTGTAAACGCTCGTTTTCCGCAGATATCTCCGCTAGCTCGTCGATATCTTTCCTCAGTTCAGGGTCACAATCTTGCCTCAAGTCCTCCAGCCTCTGCTCAGCTTCTCGTTTCATATCCGCGTAAGTTTCTCTCGCGGCGATGCTCTCCTCGTTTATCTTCTCCTCTTGCTCTTTTTTCCTAGCAGCATTGGACTTCAACTTCTCAGCAGCGTCACGCATCTCCGCTATCTCCTGTGACATGTCTTTGATCTTGTGGGAGTTAACCATGGACGCACACTCTGCTTCCTCTGCCTTTTGAAGCTCAGCTAGCCTTTCTTCCACGGAGATGTTGAATTGCTGTTTTATTTCCACGAGAGCCTGCTTCGCCATGAATAGCTCTGCGGTGACTAAAATGTAATTCTCTCTTGCGCTCTCTGTTTCTTGGTTTTCAGGTTGAAGTTCCTCTAACCGTTGATTCATGGTGTGTCTGGCCAAGATGGCACATTTCCTCGATTGTTTGGTGGCTTCTAGTTTATCCCTCAAATCAGCGGCCTTCCGCTGAGCAGAGTCGAGATCAGAGAGAGCTCGTGCTTTAGCTTTGACAGAGCCATCAAGACATAGCTTGACTCTATCCATTTCTTGTTCTGCTAACAGAAGCTGCGTCTCTTTATCCAACACATCCGTTGCATCCTTAAAGAAGAAAGAAAGAAAGAAAGCTGTTTCAGAGAAATGCACAAAATGGGAATGAGAGTTAAAAAAAAGCCAGAGAAGAATGAATCAGTAATACCTGAGAGGACGAGGAGGAGAGACGCGGTGGTTGTTGCTTTGAAAAGCTAACTTGGCGGAATAAACTAACGGCGGCTCTAACGGATTGGAAGGGAGCACGCGTGTCAATCTCTCCCACCTCACTGCTCCGAGGAGGAGTCTCCGGAGGCATCACCGGAGCATCCGCTCTAATCTTCGCCATCGATCCTCTCGTAACACAAAATGTTTTTTCTTGTTTTACGTAATGAAGCAGAGAGAGAGAGAAACAGAGAGTTTGATGATGATCCTCTGGATCTTTCGTCTTCCAAATAATGAACCAGAGGGTCGCCATGTTTTGCGCACATGTCTTTTGTCACTCTAAGGCCTTCCTTTTCCTTTATCCATTATTCTATTTTTAGAGATCAAATCCTAAAAATAAGAACATCTATATACCTTAAAAGTTTTTTAGCAAATTCTCCCAAACTAAAAACTAAAATGATGAACGAGCATAGGGTTTGAAACTCGTATTACTAGTTTTATACTAAATCAAAACTTTAGTATAAAATGATGAACTAGTTTTATACCAAGTCCCGGGAGAATACTCCTATGGACATTTGTTTCCCCTTCATCGATCGGTATGAGAAGACTCTTATTCTTCAGGTTTCCAAACCAATTAAGAGCTCTGGTTGATATTGCCGAAGTTTGTATAAGTGAAGCCCAGTGGATTTGGTCTCATAGTACTTTCCTATTGCTTATTACTCACTGATGCTTAATAAAACAAAAAACAGATCGTACTTCTAAACCAGAAAACATACGAAGTAGCCAGCAAACATATCTAAACAATGGCAATAAGGTTAAGAAAGTTATGTGTGCCTGCGCCTTTTGACGCTATCTTCTGTGAATGTCTCCCATCTGCTATGATCCAAAGAACTCAAATCATCAAGCTCTGCTATTGCCAGAAGGTATTGAGTCAGCAATACAAGCTCTTCATCCTTGTCTCGGTTTACATGAGCTTTCCTGAACGGCCTGATTTTCAGACCGTTTTGAGGGTTCATCACAAAATTCCTCCGCAGATCGTCGAACATGATAGTGTTCTGGGAATTGTAGAACTGCAAATAACAATCAGTCCTATCCATGAGATTATAATAAAGACAATATTACAGTTAATGGTGGTGGTGGTAATGGGATAAATTGATACCTCAGGCAATAGTGCCCAAATTAAGCCTAGTGGCTTGCAATCAAAGATCCCGCGAGTGTCTGACTGAACCGTGATCATCGCTAGATGGTCGAGAAGGGCTGTGATCTTGTAGTTCGGATTGTTCAGCACACCAAGCTCTCCCATCTTCAACTCAACCCACTTCATGCTACAGAAACCAAAACGGTTAATCAAATATTGAAAGAAGATGAAAGATAAAATGATAGATGATTTTAGAAGAAATTATCAAAAAAAGAAGCATCACCTAGTAGCAGACCATATTATGATATCATATTCTGCATATGCAGCAGTAAGAAACTCATGAAGATCTGCATTTAGATAGATCATCAGGGGATACTGCTATGCAACCGGTCAATGAAATAGATAGGAGAAATGAGTAATATAATACTGCTTACAAGGGCGCATAAGCTGTAACGGGTTCTCGGCTGTGGAACGGTGATCAAACAATGTGTAGTCAATATCTAGAACAAGTAGTTTTTTGCCTTTGCGACATGGCGTAACAAGTTTAATCTGCAAATCATACAAGAAGCTTCTGAGAAAAATGATGGCACAGAGAAACTCACGCAGAGCATTAATCTACATTGATTCGAACCTCTCTACCCAAATCTAAAAGTGAGCACATAGATCTCATCTTATACCTGATCACATAGAGCACGAATCTAAACTGAATGAGAAATAGTTTGTATCGATGACACTCAAATGTACAAAGTTCCTAATACCATGCTTCAAGCGTCTTTGCGTTTCGATTCTGGATTGAAATCCCCGAATCCAAGTTCCAAACTTGAAGACATAGAACTCACCTTGTACTGATCAATTCTTCTCCTCAACTTCTGCTTATTGATCTCCTTGTCCTTAATGTCCACCACTTCGTCCTTACCAAGTTCAAAGTCATCAACAATGTCCTGAGATGATGCTTGATCTACTACTATATCATCTTCGGTAGTACTGAAAATCCACAATCCAATGCATTTAGTTCTCAGACGCATATATAGAGATACGATTAGGGTTAAGAATATAAGAGAAGAAAAGAAGAGATTGAGAAGGACCCGATCATTGTCATCTTGAGGGAGGGCTTGAGGGGGATCTGAGAGAGCAAAAGAGAGTCATCGGAGAGCTTGTTTCCGACTTTGGGATAAAGAAGCTTCTGGCGCTTGGGCAAGACGTTGGTGAGAAAGCAGATGCGACGCTTCAACTCCGCAACCGAGTCATCGGCGCAGATTCGGAGCGTATACTCCTTCCCACTCCACTTAACTATTAGAGTTAGCTCCTCATCCATCGCGGTCACAGCATCCGGCGTCGGAGATGAAGAAGACGAGGCCATCTTCGGGAGACACTTTCGGATCCAACAATGAAGGTTTAAGTTTAACAATTAAACCCAAACAAAGTAGGGGCTATTTTGTTCCGTATCTAAACTTTTGGAGCTTATTTGTAAGATAAATATTTTCTTTATTTGCAAAATTGGTGAAATTGTAAATTACAGAAAACCTTCTTTGATTGTAGTATGGGCAATTACAAGGAAGACATTCAACACAAGTAGCAGAATGCTCAGCTTTGTTGTGGGTCACTATTCTCATACTTCAACAATAGCCTTGTTCGTTTTACTGTCGCTAGCTGATGTTGCAGTTGTTGTTTGTTTGTTTGGTAGCTGTGTCGTTGTGACTGATCGCGCAACAGTTCCAGATGCAACGCAAATTTTTTTCAGCGATCAAAAATTTCGGACGCAGATTGGAGCGGCTGAACGTATCGTTTGACTACAGGAGGTTGCGTTAGGTAAACGAACACCGCTTGATCGCAAATCGTAACCGCATGCAAACGAACATACCTATTATATTGAGACAATTTATAGTTGGAGTGATTGGGAGTTTCAAAATTTGACATCGCCAAACAAAATTTAACTGTCTATTAGATCTGAAATTCGTCCACAACATAGTGAGGAGAAAGGGAATGAAATGGAATGGTTGAGGAACAAAAAAGAGAAATGGATTGTATGTTAGGGTTCAACTAAACCCCTTGCTCACGTGGTTAATATTTTTAAAACAAAGGTTTTGAAAAAATAATATGTCAACACTTATGAAACTATTTTTTTTTGTCGAGATACTTTGGAAAATTATCTAAGAAATCAAACTTAAATTTTTTTTGTAGTCGTGCAGCTGAATTTTAAAAATAAACTAAGATTTGATTGAAAACTATTAAATGTATTTTGTATGTATCGATATGAACTTTTTTCCTTTTTATAAACAGTTGTAGATTAATATCTTTTGTAATAAATTATTACTTGTAGTTAAAATGGTGGAATTAAAAGAAACTTTAAATATTTACATTGACACATACACAAAAAAACTAAAGTTTTAAATATCACACTTAGATATTTAAAAACGGAAATAGGTAACTATATATTTACAATAAATACAAAAAGTCTAATACATTAAATTTACAGAAATACTTTTTAAATTTATTTGTAAAAAAAAAGTTATGTTTATACGAAAATTGATGGTCTTGTTTCTAGTTTTTTTCGACATAATTTTGTTTCTAGTTATAATGGTGCAAATGCAATTAAAAAAAAGAAGAAGATTATATAATCTCGATACGTCATCATAGACAACATCATTCAGAAAAACATTTTTGTATTTTTCATTAGAGATAACTGATAACCAACCCACAAAAAACCCTAAAAAAAAGAAGAGAACAAACAAATGATATTGTCTTTGTTCACAAACTACAAATTTCTGGAAGAAAAAGAAAAAACAGTTGGGACAGGCTTGATTATTTGTGAATTTCTGACCCATCCCTCCAAATTTAGGTTAGACTTTAAAACATAATATATTAAAAAAAAACAAAAAAGACATTTCAAAGAAGAAACAACGACCAAACATTGATCCAACGTATCAATTAAAAAAAAAGGAACAAACAAAAATTAGGCAGACAAGTAATTGCTTTTCGAATTGCCGTGCGTATGCTACGATTAATAACGACATATCTCTATAATATTATTTAAAATGATATTTATAAAAATAAATTTTGTTTTGTTAGTTATTACATGAAATGTTATTATAAATAACAAATAATAATTGAAATAAGAAAGAATATAATTATCTTTTACAATTAGTGATAAGAATATGAAAAATAATTATTTTGTATTAAATATTTTATCTACTATATATTTTTAATGAATAATCAATCTATATATATTTAACGAAAAAAAATTTATTCGAAATTTTGATATATTTTTCACTATATTTTATTTGAATTTATATCAAAATAAAAGTTGAAAATATTTTATTAATTTTATAAAAAGTTAGACACAAATTTTTTTTTTTTTAAGAGTTCGTGAACTAACCACAAAACTATAGTCATTAAACGGTGCATAATAGAATTATGTTTTCAAAATTATAGATTTTTCGGGTTAGCCTGAATAATATTTTAGTTCACTACAAAACGATTTAAATAGACAAATTATTCCGTTTGACAATTCTATCTATAATCATGAATTAAACATATTATAAAATTCAAATAAAAATATTTTTTCTTAAATTTATAACAATTTCTTTAAAAACAAAATATTTTGCGCTGTAATTCATAGTATATATTATTAAGGAGAGGGACATTCAATTTGACCAGAGAAGATAAAAGTCAAATCAAGGAGGAGGCTTTTGCCTTTTATTTTACATATAAAAAGACAATTTGAGGACATATAAAAAGACAAATTGAGGGCATCATATCCTTAAATCATATACAACCAATCCATTCATCTTTTTGTGTATATATACACATGCTTGCATCTTCCATTTCTTAACCAATTTGGTAGTTGTTTATATATTGCTTTGAAGAATGGAGATGAGGTTCTTGTTCCGTGGCTTGACTTTGGTATTAATGGTGGCTTTGGGGGAAGCAGTTGGGGACAGAATGAGATGGAGCAGAAAGGAGATGGTGGAGATGGCTGGCTACGGCGAACTCAAACTCTCCTCCGTCCTTCTCACCGCCTCTCTTCTCTCTTCCTCCTCCGACCCTATTCCTGGTACGTACCGGAAAACCAATTGACAATGAGTAAATTAGCTCAGGTTCCCTAATATAGTACTAATTAGCTAATATTATAAACTTTTCTCATTTCTGATGCGGGATTCTTAACACATCACCATCGTCATCATGCAGGTGCTACCGTTGGCATCAAGTGCCAAACTGGATTTAGCAAGAGATCCAATTGGATCAAAGCTGTCACAAATGAGTTGGGGCAATTCGTTATTGATCTTCCTTCACACCTCCATTCAATTCCTGACCTGGACAAGGCTTGTTCAATCAAACCACTCTCTGTTCCTAAACCGTATCGATGCCCTCCCAACATTCACAGAGGTATCAAACTCGTTTCCTCTTCCAACGGCTTCCGCGTCTACACATCAGGCAACATCACCATACACAGAGCACCATGTAAATAGAGAGTCTAACTTGATCTTGCTAGGAAGATCAATCATGCCTTCTTTTTTTTTTGTCTATATGGTTCCTTCTCACTTCTTGAGAGAAAGAGAGACAGTCTTTGTATATAATGGTTATTAAAAAAGATAGATACAATTAATGTTTGCTTCATGCTCAGATCTTTTTGTTAGAACATTTGTGTTCCCCTGTTTTTTTTTGTTTTTTTTCTTGTGTTGAGCAGATTCTGATTTACATTTAGCTTCTCATGATAATTGCTAATCACTCAACTAAGTGATAGTAGAAGAGAGACAAGTTTTGTTTCAACATCTAAAAACATTTTTTGCAACCCAAACGATATAACACACATCCACACACATTTTTTCTTTTAATTGAAGCTTTAGTTTCTTATAAATCCATCCACCACTCCATATGTACACCTAAATTAACACCATATTCCTTAATATCTTCATTCCCAGAAGCTTCTTATTCCTCTACTGGACAGGATCTTCAACGTGAATTGTGTACGCGGCTGCACAACATAGCATAGACATATAAATATCAACTTGTCTTGATGTTTGACTGTGTATATTCTCAAAAAGACAAACAATGAAGGAAAAATGATGACCAAACCTTCTCGGTAAGTTTGCCTTTCTACATTGTTTTGACTCTTCCTTCAACATTGCCAATGCGTTTTCCTTTTCCCTCGCCGCCGCTTCCCTCTTTGCCTTTTTTGTCTCCACTTCAATGGCTTTCGTTAGAGCATCCACCTTCTTCAACAACATCTAGAAACAGAGTTATCTTAAGTAAGGTTTCATATAGTTGAAGAGCTGAAACAAGAACAAGAAGATGCAGTTACCTTTATTTCTTCATTTTTGGCAGTTATAGTACCCTCTTTACTCTCACAAATCTTCCTTAGAGCAATCACTTCCTTCTGAAGCCTGTCATACAAAAAACCTGAAACCATATCTTCAGAATCTACATTTCCATCTTCGTCAGATTTCCTTTCGCCATCTTCTTCATGCTGATCAATTAATCCGTTTGCTTCAACCTTTGAGTTCTCTTTTCCATCACTTTCTGCAACTCTGTTGATCGGCTGATTCAGAGCATAGATTCGGCCTGTAAGTGAGCCTCGTGGCTGAGAAGGAGACCTTTTCTTGGATCCACCACCACTCGTCAAGAATCCTAAAATCTTGCCAGATTTTTCAGTCTTTGTAGTTGTTGCAGAGACAGAAAACGTGTTTGGCCCCTTCAAGCCATCTTCTATGGTTTTCAGCCTCAGCTTCAACCTCTCCTGTATTGTTTACTTAGAGGCATTAGAAATTACATTTTTTTTTGCAACAAACTATTAACAAGATAAGCAATCACCTTTAGCTGAGATTCAGCCTTAGCGGTTCTCTCAGAAATAGCAAGTTTATCTTTCAATTTCTGCATTTCTCCCTGCACACACATAATCAAATTTCAACACTCAGTTTTCCCATATAGGCCAGTCACTGTGCATTAATTGATTGTGTGAAGTGAAAGTTAGTACATGGAGAAGCCTTCTCTCTTCAAGCCATTGCTTTACGGGCATTACTCTATCGTTCTCATCTTTCCACTCGTTAGCAACCGCAAGAGCCACTCTACTTGCTGACACTTTGACTCGGGCCAGCTCTCTCTCCAAGGTTCTCTTCTCTTCCTGTTAATGTTGAAAATCATGTTAGTATGTGAGAATGGAATACATGAAATATTAACAAGAAGACTTGCATTAAGCTGGGAGATTTGGCGGCGATAGTCTCGAACTGCATTGGCGGCTGTTCCTCCTGCCAAGAGTGCTTCCTCCAATTCTCCAATGGTTTGGGAGAGCTTCTCGATCTCTAACACTTTCTGGCGGTTGATTTTCTCGAGAAACTTGTTCTCTTCCTGAAAATTTTCTTGCCTTTAGCAACAGCTTAATTTCTCTAAATGCTCATTTTGTATTATCAGGAGGGTACCTGGCAGATCTCAATCTGTTTTCGAAGTTCAAAGTTGTGGTTCTGAACCTCCTCAACGATCAACGCACGTTCAAGGGCACTTCTCAAGATTCTCTCTGCTTCAAGAAGCGCCGATTCTTTTGATTTTGTTAGCCGTTCCAACGCTTTCTTGTCCTCTTGAAGCGCAGAAATCTGTAAAACAGCAGCGTGTAAACACAAGAAGAAAGAAGGGAGCAATTAGTTTGAAACAGATATAGTCAAAGACCTGATGTTTGTGAAACTTGATCTGATCTTCAAGAGGAGCTATAACGGATTCAAGGGGTGAAGAAGAGTCATCATCCTGTTGATGAGTATAAACCCTCCTCAGTGCTTCTTCTGCAGCGTCTTGTGCCGCCAATGCATCTTCCTTCTCTTCTTCCAGCTTCTTCATTTCCACCTCCTGCTTCTCCACAATCTTTAACTTACTCTAAACATTTTGAATTATATCTAAATGTTTTGACATGAGTTCCTTCACAAAGAAGATAAGTCTTTCGAGCAAAAACGCACCTTTTGTTGAACAAGATTCTCATTGGCTCCAAGTCTCTCCTCCAACTTCCTCACGTTTTCTCTAAGCTGAAACACAACCAAGTACCATCAGAAGAACTCGAAGAAGTGATTTTGAATACGTAAAACATAGTTTTGATCAAGAAAACTAGTAAGTAAGACAGAGCGGAACAGCAGCTAATTAAAGCTTTTGGAGGATCATCACGAACAGAGGTTATTATACAAATGGGTATGATCATGTTATGCAAACATACCTCCCCAAATGCTCTGTTTTTGAGCAATTCATTTGTTCTCAAAGCCTGAATTTCAGCTTCAGCAGCCAAAATCTCCTTTTCCTTCTCTGCAGATAGAAATGAAAAGAAAGCTTCAACGTTAAGAAATCCCCCAGAAGGATTAATTGATGAAGAAAAACCAGAGAGGAAAAGAAGAACCTTTGAGCTGGTTTTGCAGAGAAGAGGTGTTAGATGCAAAAGGGTTTTCTCCTGCGGTCATTTTTAGTCTCAACGGCTTCCTCCTTCTTTGTTGCAGTATAGATATGAGTTTTGGTCTTAGCAGTTAAAAGAATGGTGCAGAAGAGAAATGGAGGGTGTTAAATATATATACACACACACGTTTAGAGAGAGAGAGAGAGAGAGAGAGAGTTAAACTTTTATTTTCCTCATTCGCAAGCAAGCGTCTCCATTTGAAGCCATTGACAGTAACCAACCATTCCCTCTTCTTCTTTCTCTTTCACTACCCATTTCAACTCATATTCATCCTCCCTTATCTTTCTCTTACTCTCAAAGTTATTTTCTTGAATTTTTACTATGGATTACAACCTCAAACAATTGAAAGATTTATCAATGAATGTCCTTTAGGTTTGGTTCACCATCATAGTAACCGCAGATAAAATCTTTTTCATGTTCCAACATTAATGGTAACCTTAATGGTATTTAAAAATAATAATAATAATAAACAGGGGATATATGTCTATCAATGGCTTGAAATGGAAATTAAAATAAACAGAAAATGTGGTTAAGCAAGAGAAGAAGAGAATAATCCAAAAGGAGTTGGAAGGAGAAGCAGCATATGACAGATATAAAGACACTAATCATAAGGATAAAGATAATTTAAATGATTGAAGTATTTCGTTTGGTGAAAACCCCTTTTCTTTCTTTCTGTCTTTATAAAAATCATTGTATCCTTTTGTCTTAATTAGTTTTGACAAAGGTTATATGAATGTAGGTAACAATTATGATAATTTTGAATGTCCAAGTGAGTTTGAAGTTTAATTGATAGAAAGAATAAGAAAGGTTGAAACTTGAAACAAGGAAAGCAACAAAAGGGTGAAAAGGTGTTGCCTCAGCAATTAATAGCTTAACCGCAAAATATTGCACAAACCAAGCTTTCTTTGTATTAGTGGAAGTCACTCAATATCTCTCTTTGAATTCAAAAAAAGGATTTTCAAATAAATGGGACTCTTCCCTTCTTTGCTTCCAAGTCTTACGGTTTGGTTTTATTAACTTATTAGATGAAACAATGATAGAGAATTAGACAAACAACAACACTTAAGAATAAAAATTCAATTATATATGGAGTAGAGAATTAAAGGCAATAAAGGAAGCTTGAAACTTATACAAAGTTAAAGAATAAAATGGAGGTGATGACCTGTACTTTGTGTAATCCTTGGTTTTGTGGGTGGGTGAGCTCTTTTTAAGGCTTATCAGAACCCAATCTGACCTGTAGATTTCGTCTCTTAATACTTTTACCTCACAACCTTTTGGTTCAGCCGCCACTTGACTCATACAGGTATTGACCTCCTAATTGATGCTTTGGTTATCTTTCATTCCAACCCACAACAACAACAAATTTACAGGAGAAAGAAAAAACAACCACCAGGTTTGGTTTGTATACAAATATAACTAGTTGACTTATATAGGTTGTGTTACAACTTAAAACAGCATTACACATCCTCAAAAATTTACAGAGACAGATGTGCGTGTGTTGTGCTCTTCTTCATCCACTCAAATGACCACCATGTCCTTACCCAATCTGGTTTGGGTTTGGCTTCCATGCCGAGCATGTAGCCATGGCTCTCCTCTTCCAGAAGAGATAGAGCGCTCCTTCACTCCCTCCCAGTTTGTAGTTTTTGTCATAACCTTTCAACATCTCACTCGCTGCAAGCGCGGCTGTTGTGCTTACGGGCCAGCCCATGAACCCGGCCATCATCATTCTGACCCTCCACTTCCCTAGCACCTCGTGTCTCTCCACTCTCTCTGACTCCTCGCATGCAATCATGTTCACTATGTCTCTCGCCACACAGTGCTGCTCTGCGCTGATCCTCTGCTTATCATCCCGTGGCCTCGCTGCATCTATCGACTCAAACATCGCCGTGTAGTAGTCCAGTGTCTCCACAAACCGTGACAGGAAGGGCGATGTGTTTGTGTTGGATTCTTGCTCCACTAGCGTCACTAGTTTCGGGGAGAGGCTCTTTATCAGATGCAGCAGCCTGTCTCTGTGATTCTCAACACTTACGCTCTCGTCGGGCATGTGGTGCAACATGTAAGGGAAGTTCACAACGACAGCAAAGCCAGGTTCCACCCCGAGGTGTTCCCGATGCACTTTGCACCCGGACATGATTGCATCGTGAAACTCAAACGGGACACCACATGACTGTGCCATCTTTGAGAGCTTCTCACCTACCAAGCTGAGCCCTCCCCCACGGGCATAGTTGGACTGTGAATCATCGACACCCGTCACACGCAGCAACGGCGGCCCACCAGGACGTTTCCCAAGCTCCTGAATGAGAAACATGTATTGTGATCCCTGTGCGATCTGGAAATCGATAATGTGGATTCTGGTTTCCCCAGCCATTGCTTCCAAGATCGCAGCATTTGCAGCTGTGTACGCAAATTTCCAGTACGGGCAGATTTCATAGAGAACGCCCATGTAAGACATCAGTTCCCTTCCCGTTGGTTCATTGCATTTCAAGGCTCTGTATATATTGCTACCAGAACCCTCAAGCCTTGCTCTAAGCCCTTCTGCCATGTAAGCCCCTAGCCGTTGGATCGGACTGCCTGAGACCGACACCATCTGTTCCAAGACATCGATGAATCCACACGCTGTAGCGAAATCCCCGTCAGCGACAGCCCGAGCACCCTCCACCAGCACCTCTTTCAAGTCCAACTGTGGAGTCAATGCCAAGAGTTCATCCCAGTTCCACGATTTCCCAGCAGCGGGGCTGAAACCTGAGAATTCTTCAACTTTTGTATCACCACTCAGCAGCGAGACCTCAAGTTCCCGAATCTTACTCTTGACCCCGGCTTCATCATAGACATAAGAAGACGCCCCGCTCAAGGGAGATCCATATACGTTGTCAGGGGAAGGATGGAGATCCGAGAGGCATGACTGAGAGCCTTGAGGAGAAAACGGGCTCCGGCCAGAAGTGATGCTCACAGAAGGGGAGTCGTACGAAGGAAGACTACCAGAAGCAGTGGATGATTCGAGGGTGAAGAAGTCTTCTTTGGATGGGATATCAGAGAAGCCATTGTTGTCTATCACCTGGAACTGAGGTGAACAGTAGACTTGAGGATACAGTATGTGCAGTCCAGCTGCACTGTGGTGTTTCTGAGACGTTTGCATTGGACAAAAAAAACTCAGCAATACGCAAACCCTGATCGATCTTCTTTATCAAAAATCTCTCTCTACAGTGTCTCTTTTGTTTGAACCGACCTGTCTCCATGGAAAGAAAGAGAAGGACAAGTAAGCTACAGCAGAGTAAATACACAGACACTGTGATTTGACACAATTCTCCAAATAAACTCAAATGGAACAGAAATGTCCTCAAACCTCTTTCCAAGTCAATCAATCATAAGGTCATCAGAAAACAGATGTAACATCTTTTAGGGTTCAAAGATCGAACCCCTTTTCGAAAACCCCTAAAATTTGGCAAAAGGGATCGATTTTTGAACCCTAAAAGATGTTACATCTGCTTTCACCCCAAAAATGGAAGCTTTCCACTCTCTCTCCACAGAAACCAAATCCGTTCGAAGGTTAGATTCAAACCCTAAATCAGGGTTTACCAATGGAATCGTAAAAAGGGTTCAACTATTGGATTGAAAAGATTAAAGTTAAGGCTTCCGCGTCACGATTTTATACATTCATCAGTAGAAAGTTTGGAAATTTTGAATCAACACTAGACATAGACAAATCGATTTTGGTTACTGGGTATAATCGCTTGCACCAAATCAAAACCAAACGACAAAACCAACAATCAAAAGGCACGTAAAAGCTGGTATTCCAAAATCCAACCGAGATAAATCAGATAAGATTTCAGCTTAATTTATGGGAGGAAAACAAAAAAAAAATGGAAGAAGAAGCAATTTCTAAATCCAGAAACAGATTGTATTAAATAGTTTGACAAGAAAATTAAAAAAGAAAGGGAGTGTATAGAGATGATCAGGAAAGCTAACCTTAAGGAGAGAAGCTGAAGGGATTGTTTGTGGATTTGGAGATTGTTGGAAGGGGACAAAGAGGAAGAAGAAGAAGAAGAAGAAGAAGGTTTCGTTACATACTCAAGAATAAGCTTTACGAGGAAGAAGACGATATAAAAAGTGCAAATTGTCATCACACTCTTAAAAATGCCCCCTTTTATTCCGTTTATTTACTTAAATGCCACTCTATCCTTTTGACTTTTGGACGGCAGTAGGTAAGTAACACTACCACTGTTTCTTTATTAAATTACCCCTCTTGTGATGTATTTTATACTCTTGTCACTTTTGCCATGTGAATTTAAGTACATAAAATATAAAAATTACAATACAATAAAAAAACGAAAATATAATAAAACGAAAGTGAATGTGACAATTCTTTTCTTCGACAAATTTTGCTTGCAATTAAAGTATCCACTTTTTCTTTCCTTTTAATCGCATTCGATCTGATGCAATTTTGATCTTTGGCTATTGTCCATCATTTTATTTGTTGTATTACATTGACACATTCCCAATTTAGAGCTAAAGATGTTCTTCGAATAAGAACTCAATTTATTGATTCGTTCGATAGAAAAAGATATTAGAATTGCAAATTTTCAACGACTGTACGAATGTCGCCATACAACAAGAATGGTTTCGCTACAAACCACCGTTTCCTCCATGGCGGTTTCCATAAAAATGCCATATTTAACAAAATAAAATCTCCAAAAAAAATCGTCATAGAATCATCCACAACATTTTATATTTCCCCTATATTTTTCATGGTTAATTTGTGCGAATTAGCCAAAATGTATAATTTAATGAGATAAATAATCGTAAAATTTATTTAGTGAAAATATAGAAATTTTATTGATGGTGGTATGCATGGCAAGATGTTGCGTTTGGGATTTGAAAACATAACATATTATATTATTTGTTCCTATGACATGCTATTTATATGTTCATGTTGAAGGGTTAGAAAAATTATCATCATCGAATTAACTTATACATTCAGGTTTGATAAGTCGTGTTCTTTTCAAAATCACATGTATTATATATAATAAATAAATAAAAGAAACATGTGATTTAGTCAAGCGTGCAGATAATGACTAATTGGTCGTTTGTAATACACAATGTTCTCAAGTTTTGCATATTGTCAAACTTTTATGGATTTCTCATTAAAAAGGGTTGATAACGGATATAAAATGATAAACTCTTCTTTATTTTAATCGATAAATTCGGGACATAAGATCGATAGTCGTCTATAACATGTTAAATGATTATTCTGTTCTCTTCTTGTCACCGGTATTTGAGTTCATGATGCAGCGCAAATTGAAGATTCGAGGACGAATTTTTTTGGCCAACGGAACCTGATGCAGCAAGATATTTAAAAATTAATTAAAATTATTATTTTTTATTTAATTAATTAAGAGTATTTTAAATTTTATAGATTTTAGGATTTTGAATTTTATTATAAATAGCCTCTTAGACCTATGTTTGTATTCAGTTTTTGTTGATTTAATAATAAAAAAAAAAAGATTTTCTAACGAGCTTTTGATAAAGCATTGAAAATAGTATTTTCAAACCCTATTTTTCGGGTATTCTTATAATCAACGGATATCTAGTTATATCCTAGAAGCTTCCGCTTCATCAGTTCATGAATTTAAAGATTAATTTATTTAGATGGTGAGCTAGTACATCGGTTGAGCTGCTTAAGTTCGAATAGGAGTGGATCAGAACAAAGATATATAATGTTGGGAAAACTTGGTATGCGGGAAGAAAGATGTATGCATAAGTAAAAATTGCATATAGATGAACAATGATAGCAATGCCAATAGGGTACGTAATAGAAACGAGTCTCTTGACGAAAGAGAATTATATGTATTTTTAGTTTTCATAAAGAATGTGTGTGCATAGATTCATTCACCATTCGAAGAATCCCGCTCGCTTGCTTGTACTCGATCGTCTTCCAGAATAAAGATATGGTCTCTGTCACTGTGTCGTCGTGTTTTAAAATATTTTGCTTATACAGAAACACGAGTTACATCTCTAGCTATGGTCCTGTTCGGCCATACAAAAAAAGTAAGTTACTTAAGCCCCAAGTTTGTAATCAGCAAAGTCGTGAAAGTGGACCAGCAACCATCGCAACTGCCACTGATTTCCAGCGACACCGGTGAAAGTGATCGCAGCGACATGATCTTTTTCATTTCTCCACCGTTTCTTTGGCTTCTGATGATGTTTAAACTTTTTCATTTCTCCAACGTTAACGTACCGAAATCCCGACTTGCGTTTGTGTGTAAAAACGAAGCGACGCGTAGGGGTAACTTGTATACTCTGTACGGTTGTGGGATGGCAAAATAGTAAAAAGAAGGGAATGCGAGGGAGAGAAGAGAACGCGTTTGCGTCACAATCACAAATACGTAGAAAAAAAAATCCATTATTATTATTTTTTAGTTAATATTGGAAAAGGATGTTGAGATAAATACAAATTGTGAATTGCATGGAAATTATGCCCTATCATAGCAGGAAGAAAAAAAAGTGAGGAAACAGACTATAAACAGTGAAACAAATCCTTTATTAACCTTTTTTTTTTTTTTTTTTTATCTTTTTGGTGTTTACAAAAGATAAAGAAGAGGATGAGATTGAAAAGCATGAATTGTCGTCACCTTTCTAGAGATATCGGGGATTTATTTAGGAACAACAATTCCTTCTTGACAAATTTCCAACAGCTTTTTTTGAGGTTTTGTGAAATCCGTAACATGTTGTATTGAAATTTATAGACGCATAATGCAAAACCATTTTATTTTTTATACTATTTTTGGGTGGACAGGACAAGACACGACTACTCACTTTTTGCCGGTCCCCTTTTTTGTCCTAAACAAATGTAAATTAGTGGCATAAGCAACTTCGGTGAAATTGCAATCATCCTGAGAGGAAGAAGAAAGGCTTACGGCTTCGAATGGTGACAGTGGTTTGAGCGGTACGGTACAAGCGGTTTAGGGGTGTGGTGCGGTTTTAGTATGGTGCGGATAGAAGAAATGCATCATGCGGAACTAGTGCGGTTACTGCGGTTTGAGCGGTGCGGGACAACATATGAATGGTGAAAAAAACAACATATAGTGATGTCTATATGTGTGAATGGTGAAAATGTAAAAAGCGGTGCGGGATATATATTTTAGATAAATATTTTATAAATAAAAATGGATCCTTTGGCATTTTACAATAATATATTTATTGCTAAACTCCAATTAAAAATACATCTAAAAAAAACAAGTAAAATAATAGAATATATTATAATATTATATAATAAAATTATTTTTAAAGTTAAATTTTTATTCATGTGGGTTTTATTTAGATTTTGATAAAATTTCTCATCAAATAGTATTTTACTTGTAGTTATTATTTAAAAGACTTAATTTTCAAACCTAAATTGCTACTATGTATCTCCTATAAGCATAGATAACATTAACTTAAATTTCTATTATGTATATCCTAAGATCAAAAATATAATTTATTTTTAATGTTTTATATATTTTAAATGTTATATATATTATATGCATTATCTATCATATTATATTTACAAAAGAAAATTTTCTCACTTGATGCAAATGAATTGGATAATTTTTGGAGAGTTGAGAATTATAGAATGTTTAGTTTTGGGTTGAGAATAATAATTGGAAGAAGGGATGAACCACAGCCCTAAACACACATCTTCCACTGTTTTTCCCTTCATCAGCGGAACCTGTCTAAACACATATGACTTTCATTGGTTTGTCCCGCCATCAGTTTTTTACTTTTTTTTTTTTCCTGAAAATATTAAAGCAAAAAGCTGTAGTGAATGGTGACAGTAATAATGAACCACATAGCGTTTTGATACATTCATAGCCTACGTGGGGAGACGTACTGACACACGCTTACTCTCTTTGCTTTCTTCTTTTCTTTCTTCTTTTCTTTATTACCAACACCATTTATTGATTTTTATTAATAAATTAAAATACTCATATATATTTAAAGTTGCTTTGCGAAATGGTAGTGGAGAAAATTGTGGCATTTAACTTAGACTTTCACATAGAAATGTTGATCGACATCTTTGAAAATATAATTTGAGGATTTGGATCTTTTATGTAAACATGTGTCGATCATCTTTTACCTCACTTTTTTTCCCATTAGAAAATGATTATAAATCATTTTTATATTAAATTTGTGCTAATATTGTCAAAATTGGTGCTATATTTATGATTTTCAGCCTTGGATACTAAATTTGTGAACTTTTAGTTTTATCAAAAATTTGTGCTATTTAGAATTGCCCTAAAAATAAACATAGACGGAAATGAGTAGAAGAAGAAAGAAGTTTAGTTTGGGTGGTGTAGTCAATAAAGAGGAGCGAGGACAGGAAAATGAGAATTTTTTGGCCATTCTACGCTCCGTTTGATTTTTGCTCTTCATTGAACAATAAAGTCCACTGCTGTTTACTTTAATATCATCATTATATATGGTCTTTATATCATACATCATCTTTAATAACAACCAATACTAATACTAATGATGATTTTATCATAAAAGTGAGAAGAGGGTGATGCAAAGGAAACATATCTGCTCTCTCTTCACCTGCTATACACCATCACCTTATTGGCTTTTCAAGTGGAAGCAAGCTTACCCTTTGAGGCACTTTTCTTTTTTATCTTAAAACATTCTCCCACCTCTATACCATCCTCTGCTCTCCTCTGATCTCCCTAACAGCTTTACACTTTTTGAACTTGTTTTGACTTTCCCTCCTGTTGTTGTTGTTGTTACAGTGCTCCTCCCTGATAAGCTCTCTTCTGCTGAATCCACCCTCTCAAACTCCTGCACGACAATGCCACAGTTTAAGTCTATCTTGTGAGCCAATGACCTTTATAACTTTCAAGGTTAAGAAGCAAGTTACCTTTGGCTTCGTCTTGGTATAAGGGGTTAGGCATGGATTAAGATCTTCCAGAGCCAGTCCATCAGGGCTGCCTGAGCTGAATTCCTGATATGCATTCAATAATAATAATAAGACCCTTTGCCAGTATAAGTTGTTGTTGGTTCCAAAAACTCATGGTTCCTAGTTTTGATCCTATTTGCTTACCAGTGAATCATAGGAAGACGTCTGTGCTTGCCAGTAACAGCTTTCTGACATGTACTTGTTCGCCTTCACCTGATAAAACGACTCATTTCAGCTTCTTATCAGATAATACCACTCTCAACTTTATAGAATATTGGACCCTGAATAAACTTCCCAAGAGTTACAGGGAAGAATCGATGAACAGCCGAGAGAGTAATTACTGAAACTAACATCCCTTGTGCCTAAACTTCCTTTTAATCTGTTAGTTCTCTGGCACTATAGTTATAATCCACTACAACACAGCTATAATCGAGCTCTAACCGACTACGAAACCACCTAATGTAGCTCACTAACACAAGGCTTATCACAAAATACCTCAGCAAGGTCTTGAGCAATGCATTGGAGCTGGCCATTGAGTGAAAGAACCTGCTTTTGAAGGTTAGGGATGATCTGCCTTGCCTGATTCAGCTCCTGCATAGCATCTGGAAACAGAAGTGCGCTCTTCAGCGACTTTATCTCTTCCCGTTGCTTCAGGCATAGATCCTTCAACTTCTCCACCTGCAAAAAAAACTAGCTTAATCTAGTTCCAGATCTTTTACTCTGCTAATCTATTCATGAATCTATCTGTCCTAACACACCAAAACCCTAAAACAAGGTTTTAAAGAGGGAGCTATTACTTCTCTGTTCTTCTCTTGAAGCTGAAACTTTAGCTCAGCGATTTCCATCTCGTGGTCCTTGTTCATGCTCAGAAGCTCCCTCTCGCTCCGAAGAACCATAGAGAGAGTCCTGGTGTTCCCCTTGACCTCTGTCAAAGGCTTAACCTTCTCCTTCCCGAACAGCTTCCTCTGCAACGTTCCCAGTGTGCTCTTCCCTCCTCCTCCTCCTACTTTCTTCAGTTCCTCGGGAATCACAAGCTTGCTCCTGGGGTTAGATTTCTTCATCTCAATCAGTTTCTTCATCATACAAGAGAGGTTTCCAGGATTTTCAAGCTTGACGGTTTTAGCTGTTTTGGTTAAGTAGGAAGGTTTGGATCTGACAATGGCCTTGGATGAAGATGGCTTGTTGGATTTGAATTCAGCGGAGGAAGATAGATCTGAGTGGACTGAGGAAGATAAAGATGATTTAGAATCGTAAGAGTTGTAGCGAGCTGCCATTTTTTCTGATGGGAGGCTCGAAGAAGATTGGAGTTGCAGGAGGATCTGTGATTTTGAAATTGTGGAAGACAAAGAAGAAGCAGAGGGAATTTGGCTTCATTTCAAATTTGGTTCTTTGTCTCTACCTAAAATGGACCTTTTCGTCTGCATTGGGCCCAGTTATGGGCTTCAAAATGTTTAACGGTTTTTTTTTCAACCGTTCTTTTATTTAATTAATACCAACTCCGTTTCACAAAAAATGTCATTCTAAAGTTTTATTTTTGTTTCTCGATCGTTTTATGTTTTCAATACATAATTTTAAACAAAAATTCAATTTTAGCCTTATTGTTTTAGTGTATTAATTAGAATTTTTTTTAATGTATTAATAAGGGATAATATGATCTTATAAATAGAGAATGAGTGCTCTCCAGTTTTCCCAGTTTTTCCAGTTTTTTTTTATTTTTATTTCAAGTCAAAGAGAGAGAGGCGATCATGTCGGATCCGAGAGAGGCGCGACTTCAGGCCCGTTGGACCCGGCCGGAGAGATTTTGAGATTTAACTCCGCCGGCGTGCATTTCTCAGCGCCGCTCGGTAGCGTATACTCGAAGAAGAGCCAGAAAAGAAAGAAGCGCCTTTTCTGGCACCCGATTTCCAGGGAAAATAAGCAACTGCCCTAGGTTCTTCCGGTGTCGAATTTCGTGTGAGTACGGTTTGGTGAATATTCGAGAACGCTGTGGACTGTAGAAACCTCTGTTACATTATTCAAGCTCATTTGGATATGCTACGAAGTGGAACGTTTTCATTGTACCGCGCCCGCAAAAGGTAAAGAATATTCACCAAGGAAGAAACTTTAACTAGACCTATTCTCTTATTAATTTTAAAGTTGTTACTCTTTAACATATATACATGATACATTTCGAGAGGCTAAGGCGAATGGGTTTGGTGTAACCGTTATCAGGAAAGGAGAACTGAAGTTGAATATAGATAGTGGTGGATCTAAAACCTATTTTCATCCGGGGCAATGGTACATAAAATCATATACCAAGAGGGGCAAAAAAAAATAACTTTAAGCAATTACACAAAAAAAAAAAAATCATGGTTGGCAATTGCCCCCTGAGGTCTTCACCTGCCTCCGCCCCTGAATATAGACGAGCCATTAGAAGAAGTAGAGGAAGAGATATGTGAGATAGGAAGCAAGATGTACCATGATAAGATCATGGGAGATCGATCTGTGGATATAAGCTCGTTGATGAAAGGTGTCTTCAACCTCAAGACGAAACCCACCGGCCGAAGAAGAAAAAGATCGAAGCGGGCTCTGAAAGACTCTAACAAGAAAAGGGCCCAGCAACAGAGGTCTGAATATACTTAAAGTAGACTGATATCTCAGTGCCTTAATAGAGAGAGCCGAAGATACTTGCTATATTCATGGGCTTTAATGTCTCGATGAACAGAACGCTAACGAAAAACAATTACATCAGCAACCACCCAAATCGGTCCAATAAACAGAAATCAATGACACAAAAAATTCAATTTCAAATATGAACACGCTTTTGTTCAGGCTCACATAATTTAATTATTATTCTTTTATTTTTATTTTTGATAAACCGGCGATAACCAGAAATATTTTAATCGAACAAAATTAAACTTTGTTGTATAATCAATCTTTAGCCGAGCCGACTCGTTAAAACGGTAATAAAATTCAAGTTTTTCTCATTAATTTTTTAATCGAACAAAGTTCATCGTCGTTGATCTCCCGTCTTCTTCAACGACGATGAACTTTGATCTCCCGTCTTCTTCAACGACCATGAATTTCACGGAATTTCAAAGTCGTTCTTTCTACTGTGTACTATCCACATTTTCCGCATAATCTTCGGAAATATCCAACGTAAACACCATTTTAAGCTGCTTGTTTAAATCGTTCATGTTTTTATGCAATGATTTGGTTCTTGGAAATTGTGCTCATGTATTCTTATGTTCTTTCCTCAGCCAAAGATTACGATAATTGAACGCCTGAAGAAAGAATGGAACATTATATGTGGTTCCTAGACTTGTCATCAGAGTCCACATATATGTGAATTAACCTCATATTAGTTGCACAGTAATTGCACACACAAGCCAATCATTGATCTCATCACTATGAACATAATGATTTATGTATGATCTTACATATGATTTGTTTCTTTGTTTTCGAGAAAATCCTTGGATTTGTTTCTTTGGTTTCGAGACAATTCTTGAATCTGCACCTAAGAAAATCCTTGGTGCTTACTTTTACTATTGATAACTGTCCACAAACCATAAATGCAAACCACCGTCTAGCCGACAAGAAAATTGCCATAGGAAATATCAAGTTGCCCTTTATTGCAGACAATAAACGGGAATTTGAAGATGATGGATGAAGTTTGATTGAAGCACCAAAGCGAACACTTAATTGCATAACATGATGCGATAAACCGCTTGACCCATGTGTGGCAGCGGTACCATACGAAAGAAAGTTCGATGTGGCGGACCGCATGCTCATCCAGAAAAAGCTGATGATGGTGACCACTGATGGTCCACCGAGAAACATCTTGCTTGCTTCAGGAGATTTTGATTTCAATTTACCGTTGACAATATTAGAAGAATAAGGCTATTATATGTTTCTGGCACATGACAAAGACGCAAGTAAAAAACTTACATCAACTCAAAATATTATCGCATGGTACTGGGAGAAGATACTATTCGGAAACGCAACTATGTTCCTTCCAAGTAAGGTTCTTATCTAATTTTATTTATAGATATTTATCTATATGAACCATTATTGACTCAAATTGACAATAGTCATGTGTTTTAGAGGATTTGGTCGATGCTATAACCGGTTCAACCTCCGACGCAACTTTCCGTAAGCGACAAGAGGCCTCGAATAAAGCCATGGCTGAACAATGATTGAAGAACGATGCCCGCGTTCATCCGGGGACATCGATTAAAGATGAAGCTGACCCAGCCCCAACTCGCTATGCTAGAGAGAGAGAGAGAGGGGGGGTACAAGGTTAGTGTCGAAACCCAGAAGAAGAGGCTGGAAGAAATGTGGGTTCGTCAGAGATTGAAGTGGTGAATTCACCATCTCAAACGAAAACTCAGAAGAAATCTTTGAAACTTTTTTTTCCAGGGCAGATTGAAAAAACCAAACTTTGTTCTTGAATTCTTAGATAAAATGTTGCGGGCTATAAAACATATTTTGTTTCAAAGTTGTTTACTTTATATTAAATGTTTATAGCTTTTCCAGACTTTTTTGTCTTCGTCATGGATTTCGAGGTAACATGAATAGTAAAAACCTTTAGAATTTTGGTGCTTTCTTTGTATCTTTTGGGTAAAGATAAAAAAAAAAGAGATTGTTTTGGTGTTATTTCAAAAGTCATCTATTTTGATTTCCATGTAAATGACCACTTAAGATCATGCGGCTACAAAGAGAGATCATCTAACGGGATTATTGTGTTCAGGCATTGAAATTACCAAAAGAATGTTTCAAGTTAAATGGAAAAAAAAATTAGAGAAAAGTTTGACCATTATCTGGCTAAGCTGTCGTATATGGTGGTTCAATCCTACAATGCCCAGTTAATGAGAACTCGGAAAGCTTTATTATCACGACTAGAAGACTTACAAGAATGAAAGATAAAAGTGTTGTAGGAAACCCAACAAAATCAGACACAACTCAAGAAACAAACAACAAACAAAAATACATACATATAACTGATGACTAAGAAGAGAAGTGCATTTTGTTTTAACTAAAAACACAATAAAAAATCAGGGATCTCACACACACTATCTCCCTTAGTATGATATATACGACCACCAAAAAATATATTAGATAAAAAAATCTGCGCGTAGTGCGGGTACTCACCTAGTTTTTAATAATTTTTTAATATGTGTGAAATGTGTCAAAATGACATTTTTTATGAAACCGAGAGAGTAATAAAACATTATGAACAACTACTATTAATTAATATGGAAATTAGTTCTCGCAAAACGACACTGTATAACTGGTATTGCCCACCGTAGAAATATCCACATACCCCTACATATATGCCACAAAAGCTTATAGATGCGTAGGTGATTGCATATTTTGGTAGGCCGACAATGTTTCCATTATACTTTATAAATATGTGTTCGTTTTATTTAAGAAAAATTAAATAATTTAAAAAACGGAGAAGAGGCAAGAACTCAAAGGCTTTTTTACTGTTTCTACCTGTTAATTGGAGAAGAAATCATTTTCTCTATAAAAAATCAGAAACTTGATATTTCTTCATATCTTCACGATCTCCTTTAATCCGGAAAACTACAACCGTGTTCGTCGAAATTTTTGACAACGTAAGATCGCACTGACCTTATCCCTTTTGTGAGGATATTAGCGATTGCCCCTTCAATCCCATCCTTGTCGAAGATATCTCACTGGATCTAATCTCAGAACAAGTAATTACGAAACCCATCAATTCATTTTCTGCTACAGTCTCTCTCATTCTGCCATCGTCGATGCTCAGATCAAAGGTTTCACCTTAGATACTCTTCTTGACTTGAGAAAGCCTCTTCCTCCATTGATAAAAGAGTTTGGTGGTTGGAGAGATTATTCTCTAGGTGGTGATTTATTGAAGGTTAAAGGGCGACTCCGGTGGCTCTTCCTTCAGCCATCAAGATCTTTTTCTTTTGTTGGATTGGCGATGATGGTTGGTCCTCTATCTAGATCGGACTTTCTTTATGATTTTAAATTTAGATAATCGATGTTGGTCGTTGAGCTAGTTATTTGCGGATACTCGCCGATTCTCGTTAAGGTAGTTATTTGATAACAAAATCATTAGGACACTAACTTTAAAGTTATTATATGCATGAAATCCAACAACCAAACCCTAGCAACCTCTCATAAGAAGAATACATGAGGGTATCGTTACAAAGTAATCAAACAAACCAGTGAGACGTTTAACTGATTGTTCTTTTTTAGGTTAACAAGGGAAACCGACTGCCATATCATGTTTTTGTGATTCCATGAAAGAAACTTGCTTTCGAGAATCTTAAAAATCTTGTACTAGAGATTTTCCGTGTCGATGCTCGGCCCCTGCATATTCGTCGTCGTCACTCTGTTTGATTAAATGATGTTTAGCAGTGTCCGTCAGAGCTTTCCAGAGGGAATCAATGTTAAATGTTAATATAGTTATTGATTGAACGTTAATATAGTTATTGTTAATGTTATCTTTGTAAATTAAATGTTAACATAGTTGTTGTTATCGTTATGTGATAACTTAACATGATAAACTAAATATTAGCACATTAAAAGTAGGTGTAACTCGTTATTGTTATCGTTGCATCTTTAAGTTGATATATCTTGGGTTGTTTGATGTAATAATTGGTTTAATTTGATAACAATATGTTTAACACATATATGTAAACTATCGGATATTATTGTTAGCACATTACAAATATCAAATATTATTGTTAGCACATTAACATTCTATATAATAACTGCGTTAACAATATAAATCTGCTAACTATATCTGTTAACTTAATCCCCCATCCAACGTTAACATTGCTCCATACGAGATAACATTCTTTCATTTCGTGTAAGAAAAATCTATGCAACAGTAAACGTTAACGTATGATTTGATAACTAGGTTAACACGATAAATATAAAATTAACGCGATATGATAAATGGGTTAACGCGATAACTGGATTAATGAGCAACTAGGACTTAACCCGCGCTATAATTAGCGCGGGATATTTTTTTTATAAAGAGATTATTTTAAAATTTAAGAAAATTGATTTTATCTAAATATGTCTAACTAATGATTATAGATAAAACTGTCAATTTATAATAATTTGTCTATTTAAACCGTTTTGTAGTGAATTAAAATATTATTCGGACTAACCCGTAAAAACTTATAATCTTGAAAACATAACTCTAATATGCACTATTAAATGACTATGGTTTTTGTGGTTAGTTTACGAACTCTTAAAAAAATAGTTTTCTTGTGTCTAACTTTTTATAAAATTAATAAAATATTATTCAACTTTTGTTTTGATATATATTCAAATAAAATATAATAAATTATAATGAAAAATATAGCAAGATTTTGAATAGATTTTTTTCTTTGAATATATATTGATTGATTATTATTTTAAAATATAGTATTAAAAATAATAAAGAAATTAAATAATAAATAACCTTTTTAATGCAAAATATATATACTTTCCATATTTTAATCAATAAATTTAAAAGACTATTATATCATTTCCTATTTCAATTATTCTTTATTATTTGTAATGACATTACATGTAATAACTTACAAAACAAAGTTCATTTTCAAAAATATCTTCTTAAATAATATTATAGAGATGGTTTTTGTGGTTAGTTTACGAACTCTTGAAAAAAATAGTTTTCTTGTGTCTAACTTTTTATAAAATTAATAAAATATTTTTCAAATTTTGTTTTGATATATATTCAAATAAAATATAATAAATTATAATGAAAAATATAGCAAGATTTAGAATAGATTTTTTTTTTTGAATATATATTGATTGATTATTTTTTTAAAATATAGTATTAAAAATAATAAATAAATTAAATAATAAATAACTTTTTTAATGCAAAATATATATACTTTCCTATTTCAATTATTCTTTATTATTTGTAATGACATTACATGTAATAACTTACAAAACAAAATTTATTTTCAAAAATGTCTTCTTAAATAATATTATAGAGATATTGCCGACAACTGTGTTAACTCGTTTAGCGGCGAAAGATATTGTCTCTCTATAATCCCGCTCAAACATATATTATGCATCATCTATGCATTTAATGCTGCGACCGAGCATTTAATACAAACAACTCAACTTGTATCTCTTTCTTATAGAGGCAATTCCGTCTGAAATCAGCTAAAATATTTACCAAATCTAATTTGTTATTATTCATTCCTATTTCCTAATTTTCTAGTCAACGGTTCATATATATTCAATTCACCCTTAATAATAACATAAGAATGATTAGAACAAGTTGAAAAAAAAATACAACTTTGTTTATTTAAAAAAAAAAACAATATTGGGTCACAAAATATTCAAAATTCCAACTATTAACTTACTTAGTGAACCATGCCCTTGCTTGCCTTTTGTATAAAGTAAACACCCCATATGATAAAATAATATATATATATATATATATAGTGACAATGCGATTTGTATGGACCCAAATCTTCAAATTTATTTAAGACGACACCAGCCGCATCTAATAACAAAATGTTAAGCTACTTTTACTTTGATAATGCTGCTGCATGTTATTAGTAATTAATTGTTTTTTTTTTTTGCAATTTAAGAGAAAACAGAAGAAATGAAATCATAGCTAATTTATTACTTTTAATGGAAACTGGAAACGCTAAAGGAAGAGAGGGTAGCCAAAAAAAACAAATTCGTCTCCATATAAAATACCAAAAAAATACATCTTTCTACTCCTTCTCACTTCTCTGCTGCTACACACAAACTCCATCCTTTTTTGTATTTTTGATTTGGCTCATTTTAAAATTCAACATTTTGGTTGATCGCAGAAAGAAAGAGGTACTCAAGGGTCTCTCCTCTTTTTCAATGTTTCCTCTCGAATCTTAGATTTCATTCTCTCCGTTTCTCTCTTTCACTCGGTATAGATTCCATATTTGTTTCTTTTTGTTTTGTTCCTTTGGTTACTTCTTACGTTTCGCCTCTCATCGACTCATCTTCATCTTTCTTCTCCTTTTTCCACGAATCCAGGTCTTGGGTCGATCGGTTTTCCCAAATCCGATCACGACCCAAGTCCAGTTTTTTTTTTTTTTCTTTGCTTCCGACGAGGTTTGTTCGTTTCATTCCTCTTTGTTGGTTAGATATTAGTTAGATTGAGTTTCTGGGTTTGATGAAGATAACCCACGAATTAGATGTGCTTATATATTCGGAGCTGATTCTACTTTTTGTCGGTGAATCATTTGCAGAATGGAGATGGATTCATGTAAGCTGTTTATCGGTGGGATATCTTGGGAAACCAGTGAAGATCGTCTCCGTGAGTATTTTCAGGCCTATGGTCCGCTTTTGGAGGCGGTTATCATGAAGGATCGAGTCACTGGCCGTGCCCGTGGCTTTGGTTTTATCGTCTTCTCAGACTCCAATGTCGCTGAGAGGGTCCTTCTGCAGAAACACATGATTGATGGTAAATCTGTAAGTTTGGCAATCTCTCTAAACCACCATCGCTAATCGCTTAGGATATCAATAATGTCATGTCAATGATCTTAGTGACTGCTGCTTTTGAGAGCGAATTCATTTTTGTTTCAGTGTCATAATCGCAAAAGAGAAAGAGTATATATATCTGCACGTGCTGCTCAAGTTGTTTGATTTAGAGTCTTGTATGGTGCTTTATCTCAGTTGGCACTTGCAGCTATTTTTCAGTTTCATCCATCATTGATATCAGTGGTTTCTCGAATCTCTTATCAGTCTTTGACTGCGAGTCCTTATAGACAACGAGTCTTACCCGATATGACTAACACATTCTCATTGTAGTGATTCTAGTTTGTAATGCTACATTTGTGCCAGTTCATGATTTTAGATTCCTTATGTAACAACGGTACAGCTATGGTAAATATAATGCCCGAGTTGTTAATTTTGTTGGTGTGTGCAGGTGGAGGCAAAGAAGGCAGTTCCAAGAGATGATCACATAATATTGAACAAAAGTAACAGTAGCCTCCAGGGATCGCCTGGGCGAGCAAACACTAAGAAGATATTTGTGGGAGGTTTGGCACCATCAGTGACAGAGGCAGAGTTCAAGAAGTACTTTGCTCAGTTTGGGTCAATCATGGATGTTGTGGTGATGTATGACCACAAAACCCAGCGCCCGAGAGGCTTTGGGTTCATCACGTATGACTCAGAGGAGGCTGTAGACAGAGTGTTGCAGAAGACATTCCATGAACTCGATGGTAAGATGGTTGAGGTCAAAGTGGCTGTCCCTAAGGAAACGTCTCCCAACACAAACCGGAACCTGAACAGCCTAAATAGCTTCGGAAGTAGCAGGATGAGTATGTTGCTCAACGATTACACCCAAGGGTTTAACCTGAGTCCAGTCTCAGCCCATGGAGCAAAACCTGAAAATAGGTACAGTCCAGCAGTAGGTAACCGAGGCAGCTTCTCTCCGTTTGGCCACGGATTCGGGATTGAGCTGAATTTTATCGAGGGAAACCAGAATCAGAGTTATGTTAGTGGGTCCAATGGAGGTTTTGGAAGGCCGTTTATCCCTGGATATAATGCAAGCCTGAGCAGGTACGGTGGCCAGGGGAATGGTTCTGTCAACCGAAATCAACTATGGGGGAATAATGGCGGTGTGGGTTATATATCAAACTCTGAAATAACTGGAGGGTTCTACGGGAACTCTGGAGTAGGAAGTATAGGAGAGAAGTGGGGAACAGTTGGTGAAGGGCGTAGCTATCGCGGTTACAGCAACGCAGAGTTGGGTATTAATTATGGTAGAAGCAATGGAATGGGAATAGAATCTAGAGGAGGAGGAGGAGTTGTTGATACGAGCAGCTCGGATTGGGGAATGTTGGGTGAAGGAGGAATGCGTGGTTTTGGGTACACGAACAACACAGAGGTAAGAGCTAGGACAGCCTTTGCTCTTGATAATTGAACCAATGTGATGGATTACTAATGAACTGCACTTTTTGCAGGAATTGCTGCTAGCATAGAGACCTGACATATCTACACTTAGGGAGATGAGATGATTGTGGAGTGAGTTTTTAGAGAGCAACTTATTAGAGTCCCATAGTTTTCAACATTGAGCGTCTTTGCTTTTTGTTCTAGTTTTGTTCAAATTTGGAATTTTGTTTTTTTTCCTTATTACTCTTTCTTTATTGTAAAATGACAGATACAAAATGAAACCAAGACCAGAAAGAGTTTCATGTTCGTTTTTGGGGATAATAATCTAAGCATTTTGTATTTAAAAAGAAGTTAGATTTGGGGCATAGAGGAAAAGATGGAATGAATGAAGTTGGTGTTTGGTCCATTTAGAGCCCCAAGCACATACATACATAAGACTTTGTCTTTGTCGTGTCTGTACTGCTCCCTCCCATTATTGTCTCTTTGTATCTTTCTCTCTTTCTTTTTGTATGGTCTTAGATAAAAGGAAAGAATAAAAATGTTGGGTGATAGATACAGAAGGATAAGGAAACGGAAGAGTTATAGTGTGAATAGAACACGTAACTGGACTAGTATGTGGGTAGGAGTATTCTACACATATTATCAATGTTCTAAAAATTGGACTAGGCAGGCGCCAAATCGGTCATATCTGAAACGATTTTACTAAAATTGGTGAAATCAATCGGAATCCCTGTTTGGGCGGCCTAAATCGATTTAAATCGGTCCAAATCGGTCAAATCGATCTAGGCGCCAGTTTAGTATCTGATTTAATTTTTTTTTTTTTGTGTTTTCAAAAAATAAACCGTTTAAGTCAAGGAAAAAAAATTGAAACGTCAAAATGGGTTAGGATAATTTAATTATATCATTTTCACCACTTTGTTTTTTTTCTTCGTGAATTATGAATCGTTCTTCTACTTTTTTATTTCCATTTTTTTCCTTTTATTTTGATTTTTCCTTTTCGTTTAGTTTATTTGTCCTCTTATCAAACTTCAAATTATGTTGTTATAACTTTTTGTTCAATATATTTTTTGTCGTGTTAATTCACTATTTTATTTTCAAAACATTTCACCAACGTAATTTTTAAACTAATCACAATAAACTTAAAAACATCTAATATAAAAATAAAATATATAATAAATAAATAAATAATTTGTTAACGCTTAGACTCTGATTAATCTGCCTAGACGCTAGTCTCCTACCAAGCGTCTAACTACCGCCTAGCGATTATTTGAACATTGCATATTATAATGAGAAAATCAAATCATTGATTTACAATATTTTCAAAGACAAGTAGTGTTTAGAACAAGATAAGAAACTGAATGAGTATTTAAGACTAAGACAAAATGGAACTGTAGAGTTGCCTTGGCAGGAGGGGAAAGCATTATACTGGTCTACAAAAAAATGTTCATCTTCATAACTCAAGTGGTCCCTCTCTCTCGACCCATCCACGTCTCCCTCCTCACAAATAAGACCAAAGCCACACTCCGTCGTGTCTTCATCTCTTTAATGCTCTGTTTTGCTCTTTCTCTATAAACACAACAAGACATGATGGTTTTGGGAACTTGTCTGAGTTCCAATGCGGCTGCTATCATCTGACCCCCAACCCCAACTTACCTCTACATGTAAGTCCCAGAGTTGCAGCTGGAAGCCTTACTCCCATTCCAATGACTTTGCTGCCAACGCCTCTCTCCTTCTCATCATCATCTTCTCTTCTCTCATCTGTGTTCTCTCTCTCCATGCTGCCCTACGTTGTTGCCTCCGGCCAGTCCTCCAAAATGACCCTAAACCCGACCCTGACCCTGAGGCCTCCCATTCAGAAGCTTTCCCGACACATGTCTACTCCCCTGGGCTGAACCTGCAGGGCGCTGAAGCAGAATGTATCATTTGTTTGTCTGAATTCCAGGACGGTGACACCCTCCGCGTGTTGGACAGATGCAAACATGGATTCCACGTTCACTGCATCCAGCAATGGTTCTCCTCCAACCCCTCTTGTCCCACTTGCCGTACAAACATCTTCTCCTCACCAACTGGAACTCCTTAGACAGATCAATGCAGCTTTCTCGTTTTGCCCACTTTTTTCCTTTTTATTTTCATTCCCACCTCACACCTCTGTCATGTTTTCCAAGCTAGTTTTATTGTTACCTTTTGTTGTTTTATATTCCATTGAAATCATAAACACACACACACACACACAGAAAAGTGATATAAAGTCACTTTTGTGAACCAACTGTACTACACAAAACAAACAAAGACTCTGTGTAACGAAGCAAAATGGCAAACATTACCTCAAAACATAGAGGGGCCAAAGGCTTTATTCAAAGTTGGAGTTCAAGAAATATGAGGTATGAAAGGTGTAAACTTCCCACCTGTTGGATAAGAAAGAATGAGGTGTTACTGGATAAGATAATGAATACTGAGGGGGAGCAAAAAAACAAAAGTGGAATGAGTCACATTACGAGCATTAACTTCATTGGCATGGTATGATTCTGACAATAGGAGAAAATTCCAAGTACGTGC
This sequence comes from Eutrema yunnanense, assembly GCA_002933935.1. Taxonomy (NCBI): domain Eukaryota; kingdom Viridiplantae; phylum Streptophyta; class Magnoliopsida; order Brassicales; family Brassicaceae; genus Eutrema; species Eutrema yunnanense. Next base: position 401,678 of record PKML01043620.1, on the reverse strand, counting down.
AAAGGTCTTCACTGAATTTCTAAACCACTACATTCACGAGGTATCAACACACTCCCCTGACACTATTCTTAGAGGATAAAGCATTGAATCAGCAAACTCTTCCCTCTTGATTCACCCCTAAATGAAAGCATTTTTGCTGTCCCACGACTGAAATCAGATTCCAACTTGAACATGCATCCCCTGGGAACAATTAGGCCGCATCTGTGACCACAACTAAGCAAAATCCGATCGTGGATTTTTCGATGGGGAAGTGATCCTTTGGGAAAACTTGTTCTATATATCCTGCCATCTCTGAGACATTGTGCTTTTGCTGGAAGCTATGGAGAGCACAATATGCTCGTAAATCATAAACAAGCTCTCTGTCCCAAGAGTTATTGCGATTTAGCAATTCTCAGCGCATACTGTTTCAACTTTACCATAATGCTCTTATTGGGTGTCACTGAAAAGAATCTGATAGAACCTTTTTCTCTCTTCTGGATCAAACAGACCACCTGGTCGATCCCCAAGGTTCCCTTGTTCATCGACATCGTCTCCATCGTGAATCATGTCTTTCTTTCGCAGCACAGGCTTCACAGATTCAATACCTTTCTCTCTCTTCTTCTCTAGATTAGCCAAATACCGCCTGTGATTGTACTCATACAAGCCCTGCTGCATCAGTTCCCCAAATTTATCCTTCACAACAACGAGCGGGTCCTTGTGAATCAATTCTGAGCCATTGTAGCCTTCCCTAAGTAGCACAGTGTGAACCTGATACTTGTTCGACACGTAGAATATGCCTGGATGTTTCAGAAGCATACCGTTTAGCTTCTCTGGCAACCCAAACTCCCTCTTGAAATGATTCAGTTTTACGACTGACAGCTTCTTCCACAGCGTCAACGAGAGTAACTCGTGCACCAGACCAACGCTTCTCTTCTCACTCTCCTTTGAACCCTCGAGAAGATCCCCAGGATCCTCATATGGAGATATGTAAGGAGAGGCATTAAACTCAATGAACCTCTCCCACGGGTTGGTCCATGTGGTGGGTAGAGAGCAAGAGAAACTAGGCTCAGAGCCACATTCATTTGCTGCAGCTTCCACTGCAGAAACAGCCAGTTCGGGCTTCCAAGACAAAAGCTCGATCTCCATTGAGCTCTTCCTGCCACTATAATTAACTAATCGAAACACATCTGAGTACTTTGGTAATATCCTGATAACATAATCATCAGTGAACCCAAAGCTCCGCTTCAACTCGTTAAGCTTCACGACATTGAGACGCTGATTAACACTCATCATAAGCAGCTTTGCAAGCCTATCTGCGAAGACAGGCTCTTGGGTATCTTTGACCAACTCTTCTTCTTCCACAAGCGCCATCATGGGTTTAGTCAAACGACAGTAATACTCATCGTCCTCGAGATAAACGTGGAAACAACAAGGGTACTTCTTAAGCCAGTTCAAGGCCTTCCCCTGAAGATCAAGGGTCTTAAACTTCTTCTGTAGAAACTTAACCGGTGCGACCTGATTGGGACACCTTAAGATAATGTTCTTGAGCCGACTGTTAACTATCCATCTCTTGTTACGCGAGAGGGAAGATTCGAGATCAGGGTCTTTCTTCGTTGAACAAAGCGAGAATCTTCGGATTAGAATTGAAACAGACTTGGCACGATGTTGGATAGCAGACGAAGTACCCAGAATTCCAAACAACTCGCGGACCATAACCATAACTCTAATCGAACATCGAAAGCTTAGATCTTGGCATCTATTACTCAAACTAAAAAATCCAATTACTTACGAATGCAATTGGATAGAAGCAAAATCAAAAGCAAATTGAAAAACGGCACCTTTAGAGTGGGGAGGCAATGTGCTCTTAGATGGGTATCAAAGGAGGGAGTACACAGAAACCCTAATTAACATAACCGAGAAAACGAAGAATTTGCCTGAGTTTTCACGAGGGGAGAGGTCATCTATTTGGCTAATAGTGTGAAATGTGAATAAACCAAATCATCCATTAAAACATCTTTAATTGGTTTTAACAAAAGAGTAATTATGCTTATGAACAAAGTCTCATTTTTGTGAGTGTAGATCGTGTGGTGGAGATACGAACACATAAGCCCATGAAAAGGGCATCGTTAGAGTAGTGCCGTGTGTCAGGGTGTGAATGCAACTAGCAGTTGGTCTCTGAATGAGTCTTACTTCAGACAAGTCAAAGCTTATAACTTTTGAGTGGACAGTATATTGACGATTCAAAACAGTAACAAGAACACAAGAAAACTCTTTCCTTTCTCCATAGAGGAAGACGAAGAATCAGAAAGAAAAATAAAATAAACAGAAGAATCGACAGTGTGAAAGAGAGATCTAGTGATGGGGTGCGACTCCGATGGCAATCTAAGCGACGCAGAGTTCAGCAAACCGTTGCCGTCGATAGGTATATACGTGGCTGCTGCTTCACTGATCTGTGGAGCTGCCATGTTTGCCGATCTTCTTCACGGATTCCGTCACCGGAAATTTTGGTTTCCCTGCAAATTCTTCTCCCTCAACGCCACCACTCTCACTTTCATCTCCGTCTGCGTCAAACTCTCTTTGGATCTCAACACTTCCATGCCAAGTCGCCAAGATCAGCTCGCTAAACTCAGCAGCAGTGTTTTCTTCTGCACCGTGATGGCTAATTACATGCCTTCTCTTGGTTTCATGGTCACTCAAGATATCCTCATGAACCTCATGGCTTTAGGGATTATGGTCATCACCGACGTTGCCAACATCTGTATCCAATTGGGTACAGGTGCCATCTATGTTTTCCCTCAAGAACACGCTCTTGTTATCGTCTTCATGCTTCTAATGTTTATGATCTTGAGTTTCTCTGCTATCACAGTCCCCGCCACAAAGCGTTTCTTAGAGCTCAAGTACAAGAAAAAGTACGAGTTCGCTTTGAAGCAGTGCCCTTCGTATACAGAGAGAAGAAGAGGGGTTCCTAAGCTTAAAGAAGATCTTATGAAATTCTGGATGATGGCTCACACTTCTAGCCCTCAGTTTGTGATGGCTCGTTCTGTCACTTGTACCACCTCTGGTTTCCTCTGTTTCTTGAGTGCAGTCACTTTGGCTGAAGCCATGGTCCGGTCTTACTTTCTACAGCCCCGGTCACTTGGGTTTTGTAATGGAGACTCTGATTACAAATTGTCAACCACTTTGGTTTTAGTCTCCCAGGCGGCTGCAGTAGCCATAGGAACCATTGCTCCGGCGAGCAGATGGTTTCGTGCAGTGAACTTGAGGTGTCCATCAAGAGCAAATAAAACTTTGAGAGATGAGTTGAGAGTAGAGAGTTATTGGGTTGAGTGTCTCAATGAGAAGAAAGAACGTCCCTTGAATCTTTGGATGGTCCATAATCGCCGCAGCAGGAAGCTTGCACACGACTTAAACCGATGGATACTTGATGTTTGTATTGCGACACAGTATGGGATAGTGTTGCTTAGCAAGTTTCTCCGTTTCATCACGGTCTACTGTGTGAGTATGATCTTGCTATGTTGTTATATTTTCAGAATCAGTTCTATCTCAAACTCTGAATCCTCGGGATCAAATCCATCAACCAGACAATTTGTTCTGCATCTTGAAGGAGAGGAGGAACTGGTGGATTATATGGCACGGAGCAACCGTGAGGCCATATACCACTTGATCCAAAAGGGTCGGAAGAAACAACCCGTATACTTGATAGAGCTCTTAGAGGCAACAAGTCAAATCTCAAAAGGATTTGAAGGGATTCGAGATTTTGACAGCGACGAGGTCGCTTCACTAGCTTCAGGAGAGCCACCTAATTGCTGGGCTCTTCCACTGGTAACACTGACGAGTATCGCTGTTGCACTTCCCAACATCAAGCCTTGCTCTAAAAAGAAGTTAGTGAAGGCTGTAAACGAGGCATTGTTCTATGTAAAAAAGTTCGAAGACGTCTTAGACATTGAAGGAGAGTTAGCTAACAGCAGGAAAGCTGCTGAAGTAGTTTGGTTAGGAGTTGATCTCTACCACAAATGGCTCAGTGTGGATCTTCGAAAACTATACAAGCAACAGAGAAGAACAACACCAGAAGAAGTTCTTAGAGAGCTAGTGGATACAGCGAAGAAAGAGTTTACAGAGTCGTGGCAGAACAATCTGATATTTTGCATGAAGCATAAGCCTTCGCGTTGGCCCGTCAAGACTCTGGCAGCAAACTCGATGTACCGAATAAGCCAAACCCTTTTGAAGAAATACGAATCAAGAAACGTTGGAACAGAGGATACTCTGTTGAAAGATGTGGAAAGGATGGTATCGGACATAGTAGCAGGATGCTTTTGCAACACGGCACATGTAATAGGAATGAAGTGTTTGGTGACGGCAGTGGAGGTGAGAGAAGCGTCGGTGAGAGAAGCGGCAATGCATCTGGGGAGAACAGAGAAGATACTTGAATTTGTGGACAGGAGATGCATGCCTGCTTTGTCTCACCACAAAGTGGCAAGGATTGATGAATGGAGAGATTTTTATAGGACCAACGAATCCATCTCTTTCACTCATCCTTCGTCTGAATGTACCACCCGTGAACTTATTCTCACCATAGATCAACACTTAATGTCAAATCTAAAGAGTTAATTACCTTGTTTATTTTCCCATCATTTAAAAGTTCGAATCCTATTTCTCCACGAAATCAAAGTTCGTAACCTATTTCTCCACGAAATCAAAGTTCGAAATCTATTTCCCCACGGACCGCGATTTAACTCGGTTTACTGTATACCAATTATATATAAACCGAAAGATAACCAAAATTAACCCAATTAAAATCCTATTCTATCCAAAAACCCAATTACAACCTGAATCAACCCCTAAACCCAATTATAATCCCCACCCGAAAAACAATTATTGATCCAAACAAAAAAAATTCTCTCTCAGCACAACTTAATTGCAACCCAGATTTCTCCGGCGACGGGTCTCTTTCTTCCGGATGAAGTAAGAGCAGAAGCAGAGCAATGGTCACAAATGCAAGAAATGTTGGGTCAAGTGAGAAATAAAATGGATGAACTTCAGTCTTGTCGTGATTTCTGGCAAAACCATGGGATCAATCACTAGAATGACCTTAATGGTCTAAACCAAATTCACCTCTAACCCTTTTTTTTCTCCATAACCTTATAACATTACTAACATGTGTTAATCCCATTTTACCCTTACAATAAAACATTAAACAAATTAAATAAAATTGAAAAACAAAATGAAATCCAGAAAAACAAAAAAAATTCAACCAATCAGCTCTCTTCTTCTTCTTCGCGTTCTTCTCCTCCTGTCGGACGTCCAGCTCCGTCGTCTTCATCAGCAAACCGGCTCTGACTTGGTATTCAGGTGAGTTTTTGCTCTTTTTTCTCTCTTTTTTGTGTCTTCTTCCATGTTACATTGATCTGAAAATTGATAATCAATTTGAAACACTAGATTGAAATTGAAATTGGGTATTCAATCAAATTCAAATTGGGTATTCAATTAGGGGATTTTCAAGTAATATTGAATAACCCAAGAGTATATATACGAGTAAACTTGTTTTCGTAGTCTAAGAGAACCTTATGTTGATAATGTATGAATTTGTAGAGATTTAGAAGCTCTGAATCTGAATCGGAGCTGGTAATGTGTATGGTATTACTAGTTTACTGGTATTACTAGCTAATTCTTTTAATTTCGTACATCTGGTATGACTAGTCACTGGTATTACTAGCTAATATTTTGAATTTCGTACAACTGGTATTACTAGTCACTGGTATGACTAGTTCATTTGGTACATCTGGTAAGACTAGTCACTAGTATGACTATTTAATTTGGTACATCTGGTAAGACTAGTCACTAGTATTACTATTTAATTTGGTATTACTGGTAAGACTAGTCACTAGTATTACTATTTAATTTGGTATTACTGGTAAGACTAGTCACTAGTATTACTATTTAATTTGGTATTACTGGTATATCTGGGATTACTGAGTTGTAATAAATACTAATGTTGTTTAATTTTACTTTTTTAAGGGCACAATGAATAGAAGTAAATTCACAGTCATAGATTTTGATTATGGGGGATATTATTCAGGCGGACATTGGATTGTAGGAGAAGATCCCAACTATACTTTATTGATGAAAGAATCGTTGGAGGAGTTAACTTTTTGTGGGTTGGTTAGTAGAATATGCAGGAAGATTAATGTTGATGAAGATACGACGAAGCTGAAGCTAACTTACATTCCATTTAGAGCGGATCAGAATAAGGCTAGTATATCATAGGACAATTTATCTAGTGCCTCATATGTCTGAATGAAATGTTCCCGAGGAAGTTAAAGCATCTTGCGTCATACCTCCTCCTTATACCAAAACAAAAGGAAGAAATAGAGTAAATCGATACCCATCAGTTGGAGAACCTCAAAGAAGAAGAAAGCGTGGTGGGGTACTTCAAGGCTTATTTGGTGATAATCTTGGAACCAGTACCTAACTCGTTTGTGTAATTCCTTTGTGTACCTCGTTTGTGTTGTTGGATGTTAATTTCTGTCTCAGGACAACTACGTAAAACTGATTTTATATATGTTATACTAGTACCTTTGAGAATACTAGGTAACACTGGTAATTCTGATTTAGTGTTATTATGGAATTTTAATTTTAATTGAAAAATTCACAAAAAAGAACAACAAATACGAAATAGTAAAATTTACGTTACAGAAGTAACTATTAAATGTTAAAAAAATGTGTATTAGGTTTATAAAATACATTTATACCATAATGATTTGTTATTAGAATATTTACACAAGAACCACCTTATACTATTAGGATCACTTTGTTAATATGAACCACCTTATGATGTGAAATATAATTAAAAAGTGTTTTATGTAATATTAATGCACAAAGTCTTTGGAAACATACTTTAATTGACTAAAATCAACTGTAAAACTAGAAAACACATTTTAAGGGCTTGGTAATACTAAATTATTTTGAAAACACCCAAAAGTACAATTATTTGCAAATTAGTAATACTAGATAACTAGGAGGATAACTATGTGTAAATTTTCGCGGGCCCAAATTTTTTGAACTTTTTCTCATTTTTTTCGCGGGCCCAAATTTTCGCGGGCCCAAATTTTTATGAAATTTTTTTTTTTTTTTTCTCATTTTTTTCTGATCCACACCCAAAACCAAACCAGTTTTTCTCATTTTTTTTTCCCTTTCTCTCTCTTCCCCTTCCCTTCCTCTCGACGACGACTTCTTCTCCATTGCAGCGACTTCTCGTTTTGGTAACACATCAAGTAGCTGTTTGTGGTATGAATTTACATTGTTCTTCAGGGTTCAAGTGCAACAGCTCGGTTTGGCAAGCCGTAGGGTTGGTAAACCCTAAAAAAGAGAAGAATGGATGGATTAAACCACTCGGCCACCATGGGTTTAGGGATTCATGTTTGATTTTCTTGGGTTTGTTTAGGGTTTTGTGGATTCTGGATTCATGTTAGAATCGATATAGGGATTCATGTTAGAATCGATATAGAGATTCAATTTTCTGAATTTCGGGATTCGATTTTCTGGGTAATACTGAACATAGTAATACTTAGTAATACTGAACATAGTAATACTTAGTAATACTAAACCAAGTTTGTTTCCATGTTACAGATATGGACCCGAACTATAGTGCCGATAAGCGGAACAAGAGGCTAATCGAGAGGCTTTACCACCTAGCCGACGCTGACATGGACATTCCGGCAAGATGTCCATGTGGTGGACCAATCATTGAGGTGACCTTTGAAGAAGAGGTTGCTAATTTAAGGAGGGAGGTTGATGAACATTGCGAGAAGATCTGAAGCATGCGTATGGAGCTGAACAACAATGCTGAAGAGATTGTAAGGCTGAAGGATTTATTGGCGCATGTTGTGGATTAAGCAAATGTTAAACTTTTGTTTTGTAAGACTTATTTGTTTAACTTATTTATATCTTTGACTTTCGAACCTTGCATTCCAAAACCGAAATACTAAGTATTACTAAGAATCGATATAGGGATTCCATTTTCTGAATTTCAGGATTCGATTTCCTGGGTAATACTGAACATAGTAATACATAGTAATCTATAGAATATTGAACATAGTAATACATAGTTCCGGTAGTTTAATCCCGAGATAAGGGCATGCTCCCTTAGACTGTAACGGATGGGCACACCATTCATGACGAACCAAACTTCCTTCTTTTTATCTGTGCGCGCCGTTCGCACAAGAAACATCCACATGCCATAAACCTTGTGGTGGGTTTCCTGGTGAATGTGGAAGAAGTGTTTGAATTGAGGGTGATTCAAAAACCAACTCTTCTCCTCTGCTTTAAGCAGATGCTTTAACCCGGTCACAAGTGTCTTCACCGCTTGACTGACATAACACCTCGTC
>PKML01043620.1:268120-380140 GCA_002933935.1 Eutrema yunnanense | reverse complement strand
TTGTTTTGTTTTGTAGAAGTTTTGTATTCCCTTGTCGCATACTTATTGTTTTATGAATGTGACAGATGAAATACTGAAAAGCTTATCGAGCTTAAAGCATGCACGGCTCTTGGCAATGGGTTCACCGGAGAGTGGATATGAGCAAATACCTTCGTACTTATACTTGATACGAAGAGCTGTCAATATAACAAGTCTGCAACACTGTCAATATAACAAGTCTGCAACACTGTCAATAAACATAAGTCTGCAACAAATGAAACAAGTCTGCAGCACTGTCAATATAAGTCTGCAACATATGAAACAAGTCTGCAACACTGTCAATATAAGTCTGCAACACTGTCAATATAAGTCTGCAACATATGAAACAAGTCTGTAACAACAAGTCTGCAAGAAGGTTATAATAAGTCTGCAACAAGATTAAAATAAGTCTGCAACAAGGTTATAATAAGTCTGTAATACAGTTAACATAAGTCTACATACAAAAGTCTGTGACAAAAGGATCTAAGTACATAAACCAATATAAATAAGTCTGCAATACAGTTAACATAAATCTATATATCTGGACCTAAGTACATAAACTACGATTGTACATAAACCATTGGTCAAGGAAGGCAATTCTTTCTGTCCGGAATGGGGTAGGTACTCAGAGAGACCTCTTCCCTAACAAATGCATGAAGGAGACCATATGCTACAAAACAAAAGTAAGAAGATAAGTTTGCAACACAACAAATTAAACAAGTCTGCAACAAATAAAACAAGTCTGCAACAAATAAAACAAGTATGCAACACAACAATAAAACAAGTCTGCAACAAATAAAACAAGTCTGCAACAAGCATGCAACTCAACAATAAAACAAGTATGTAAGGAATAAAACAAGTCTGCAACACAAAAAAAAACAAGTCTGCAACACAACAATAAAACAAGTATGCAACACATGAAAACAAGTCTGCATCTAAGAGGAAGATGAAATGACGCGAGAGAGAGAAAAAATAGAAAATGACGGCAACGACAATGATGAACGAGGACGACGAGGACAGTTATGGACGCTGAAAACAAGTCTGCAACACATGAAAACAAGTCTGCATCTAAGAGGAAAACGAAAAGTCGCGAGAGAGAGAGAGAGAATAGACGATGACGGCGACGACAATGATGAACGAGAACGAGGGCGGCGAGTCGCTGGTTCTGGCAGCTAGGGCGAGGCGAGGAGAGGCGCGGCGAGGGCGAGGGCGAGGGCAAGGCGAGGGCGAGGCGAGGCGCGGCGAGGCACGATTTTTTTTTTTTTTGGTCTGAATAGATTTAAGGGAGAGAAGGTGTTTTTTTTTAGTTTTATATTTTTATTTTTTTTCTGTAAAAAATAAATCAAAATGGCAATTCTGTAAATAAAGAACTCAAATAGGGGGTTTCTGTCTTTTAGCAAAAGAGTTGTGTTATTCTAGTCAACTCGGTTTCGGGAGTGTTATTCTAGTAATTACATTAAAGATTAGTGTTATTCTGGGTAATTTTCTCAAAATAAAAACTAAAACGTTTTTGTCAAGAGTGGGATTTGAACCCACGCCCTTTCGGACCCGCACCTGAAGCGGGCGCCTTAGACCAACTCGGCCATCTTGACGGTTTTGTTTGGAAAACTAATTTATTATAAATAAGGCTTTGTCAATACCGAAAACCAAAATTTTTATATTGTGCAATTTATGCTTTAACAAACAAACATATTGTGATTATGAATTGAAATAATACTAAGCATTTTATGACTACTAATATGTAAGGTCGCAGAAACATATGTCGGACGACATTATGAGTGAAATATCTCAATCTTCGGTTCTCAAAAATCGATATGTTTTCGTTTTTAAAATTCATGTTTAAGTCGATTTAATAATTTTTCCAGAATATTCTAGCAACCAAATATTTCTTTTTATTTTATTTTTATTCTCCAAAAAATTATATTTCAAAATATATGATTTAGCTGCTAAATATGCAAAAATTTATGGTTGACGATATATTTCCCCTTCATAAATTTATAGTTGACGATATATTTAGCTGCTAAATATGCAAAAGTTTTCACCTTTTTTGTGCACAGGTCTATCATCTATGCATATCAGAGAGAAGATATACAAAAAGATCAAAAGAAGAAACAAACGGAAGACAACAAAGATGATATAGAATGAAGAAGATATGACAAACGGAGAAACATTTTTTTTTACTGTTTTGGATTCATTTGTCTCAGTCTATTCTAGAACTAGTTCACTTCATGCCACTTGTCCATCTTTGTGTTTACCTTACACGTCTTGGACTTTATGCTTGCATTTGATTCTTTCTCTGTTTTGGCTCTTCTTTTCTTTCAACTTCAGTCACCTTGACGTTAATGTTGTTGTTAGTTGTGCTTTAGCTCTGGTCAGAGTTGATGAAGACCCGGTTTAATTGAAATGTCTCTGGTTTAGCTGAATTAGGAATTAGAGATACTTGGTTAGGTTCGGTTTAGTCTCTTAAGCAATAAAAGGGGATCAGATCAGAATCTATTATCCTTGTAACAGTAACAAAAACGAGTCATCTTCTTCGTTGAGCATCTCCGGTTGTGAGAGCTTGATTCCTTCATTGATAGTGAAACGTCAAATCAAGCTGCTTGATTTGTCTCAAGTTCAGACTTCAGAGACCCCGTCAAAGCAACGCTTCTCCGTCCGACGGAGGCAAACGAAGGAAAAAAAAAAAAAAAAAACTATGTTCGATTTTGATGGTCACTGGGCTCTAAATGGGCTTATTTGGGCCGAAATTGTACGGGGCGGGTTATACAAAATCGGGTCGGGTGAATGGTCCACATAAGCGTCTGAGCAATCCAAAATTCCCAAACATAAATAAACACGATTGCAACAATGGCGGCCACGTTTCTGCCGGCGACTTCTCTCCGTCTCACTCCATACTCTACTCTCCGATTCTTATCCTTCTTCCCCATCTCTAAACCTTCTTATTCTCTCTTCCGCCCTCTACGTCGCCCGGTTCTCCCGCTCCTCGAAGGTTTTCCGGCCAATGCTCGCCGGAGATGCTTTTGCACCGCTGTTTCTGAATCTCTCGGCTCCGGAGAGGGAAAGAAAGTGGAGAACTATGAGAAGCGGCTTGGGAGTAAAGTTGGAGAATTCAGGAGGAAGTTGAGGATAGCTGAAGTGAAAGGAGGAGCAGACCAAGGGCTTGGTCGCGTCGGGCAGAGCCTCAGCATTAATGGTTGGGTTCGGACACTTCGATCTCAGAGCAGTGTCACATTTATCGAGGTAAATCGCTGTTTACATACCAGTGTTCGTGGATGTATTGTTTGCTTGCTGACGAAATTTACGTTTGTTTGAAGATAAACGATGGTTCATGCTTATCGAACCTGCAATGTGTCCTGAATTCGGATGTGAATGGGTATGATCAGGTAATCACTGTGACATGCTCATAAAACAAAATTGAAGAGAGACATTTCAATTGCTATTCACTTGAGAGCCTTGGATTCTATAATATAGTTTTTTTACCAAAATTTTAGGTAGAATCTGGTTCGATCTTGACTGGAGCATCGATATCTGTACAAGGTACTCTTGTGGCCAGCCAGGGAACAAAGCAAAAGGTGGAACTAAAGGTTGAGAAGATCATTGTGGTACGTCTCTTTGCTCCTTCTACTTTTGAGTTCCTTGAAATTTAAAAACACGTTTCTCTGAGTTTTGTCACTTACTGCCACTTGATCCCAGGTTGGAAAGTGTGACTCTTCCTTTCCCATCCAGAAGAAAAGGGTCAGCCGGGAATTCTTGAGAACCAAGGCTCATCTACGTCCGAGAACCAATACTTTTGGGGCGGTAATGTTTCTTGTCTTTATTGATTTGTCTGCCTGCACCTTTATTTTATCGCTTCTGCCGTTATCCCTTCCTTTCAGGCTTCTCTTCTCTCTGTTCAAACATCTATTGACACTTGATGGTGAACTCACTGATTATTACCGAATTTCTATATTCTTAAACGTGCAAAACATCTTTTTTCAGGTGGCGAGAGTTAGGAATGTTTTGGCATATGCTACACACAAGTTCTTTCAAGAACGTGGATTTGTCTGGGTGGCAAGCCCAATTATCACAGCGGCGGATTGTGAAGGAGCTGGAGAACAGTTCTGTGTCACTACACTCGTAAGGACCTTAGCTCTCAACATCACACTATTCTGTAATAACACATGAACAACTTGATTGTTTTCACCAAGTACTACAACTCCTCATGGAAGAGTTAATATAATTACACCTAAACTATACTTCACTTTTCAGATTCCCAGCTCCCATGAGACCACCGATTCTTCCATTGATGCAATTCCGAAAACAAAGGGAGGGTTGATCGATTGGTCTCAGGTGTGTTCCAGCTCCATATCTTTTGTATCTTAAGAATGGTAAGAGATGAACTTGCAACTATAACAGATTTCATGGCTGTATCACTCCTCAGGACTTCTTTGGGAAACCAGCATTCTTGACCGTCTCTGGGCAACTCAATGGAGAAACCTATGCGACTGCTCTCTCAGATGTATAAGCTGACTTACTCGTTTGATCATGAGCTAGATTTTGGTTAGTAAGTGTTTGAATTTCACATCTGTATAACTTTACAGGTATACACATTTGGTCCTACATTTCGAGCTGAGAATTCCAACACTTCCAGGCACTTAGCCGAATTCTGGGTCAGCATTATTTCATCCTCCAGCCAAACTCACAGTTGAATTTTCTTAACTTATTGCATTTTTCTGAAGACCTCTCTTTCTACCATATAAGATGATTGAACCCGAACTTGCTTTTGCCGACCTGGATGATGACATGGCCTGTGCCACCGCCTACCTCCAGTACGTCGTATGTTGCTCTTTCACTTGATATTTCCTTCAAACTATATGAGCTTGTCAGTTTTGTAACGCCATCTAGAATTAAAATGATTATAATCTCTTGATATTCTGATAGGTAAAATACGTTCTTGATCATTGCAAGGAAGACATGGAGTTTTTTGATACTTGGATTGAGAAAGGAATCATTCGTCGCTTGAGTGTATGCCCTCTGATTCTCACTTTGTGATCAGAAAAGAATATGATGTAGTTTGCACAGGCTGATATTATGTTTGTTTTTCAATCTTATTTGTGAAGGACGTAGTTGAGAAAGATTTTCTACAGCTGGGTTACACAGATGCCATTGAACTTCTTCTGAAAGCAAACAGGAAATTTGAATTTCCGGTAAAGGCTTTACTTTCCCCTTTGGAATAGATTTGAGCTGCAAATTTTGGAATAAATGCAAAATTGCTTAGACATTTCTTTTTCTCATGCAAGTTGTACTGCTTTTAGTCTTTGAGCTAGTATTTTACTTGTGTGTGTTTTTGGTATTTTCTGTGCAAGTAAATTGTGATTCTATATTCATTCTTAGTGGGGGTTTTCTTTAAAATGATATTTCCAGTTGAGAAAAAATCATGCATTTCTTTTTTCCATTAACATGCAGGAAGCATTGTCTGATAGATTTGCATTTTGCAGGTAAAGTGGGGGCTGGATCTGCAGAGCGAGCATGAAAGGTACATTACAGAAGAGGCATTCGGGGGTCGCCCTGTGATAATAAGAGACTATCCGAAGGAGATAAAAGCATTCTATATGCGGGAGAATGATGATGGGAAGACAGTGGCAGCAATGGATATGCTGGTGCCTCGGGTAAGATATGGTTAAGATTATGCATAAAACAAAAAAAAAACTTATTTGGGAAGAAGAAGTTGTTGATAGAGAACGATGTTGGGTTTGGGTAAGAAAAGGTAGGAGAGCTGATAGGTGGAAGCCAAAGAGAGGAAAGGATTGAGGTATTGGAAGCAAGGCTTGATGAGTTGAAACTCGACAAGGAGAGCTACTGGTGGTACCTCGACCTCCGCCGCTATGGTTCAGGTCTCTTTCTTCTTCTGAATCTTTATAGTTGCTTTTTCTTGAATCTTGTTTGAATAGTCCAGTAAGAGAAACAAAAAAAAAGATAAAAACTTGGAGGCTGATGGAATGCCTTTTGTTATTGTGTGCGTATGTAGTTCCTCATGCAGGATTCGGGCTAGGGTTTGAGAGGCTGGTCCAATTTGCCACCGGAATTGATAACATCAGAGATGTTATTCCTTTCCCGCGGTCACCTGGCTCTGCGGACTTCTGATTACTCAGACTCCCCAATAGCTCATTCACATTCTTTACCCATCCTTACCTCCATTTTTTTCTCTCTTCTCATTTCCTCCAAACTCTTGTACTCTTATGTGCCATCCATTAGTTTATTTGAAATAATCTGACCCAAAAAAGAAAACTAAAAAGAAAATAGAAAATATCATTTGTTTCATATTATACAAGTTTTGTATTTTTTTTTTTATATTTAACTAGGTAGGTAGCCCGCGCTTTGCGTGGGCAGATAACTTTGTTACCGATAAAATCCCAAACACAAATATAACAAAAATTTTAGATTTACAATCAATCCAAAAAAGAAAATAACAACCAATATTATTCATAAAAAAACATACGAAATAAAGCAATGGCAATCATAGAGTTCGAGAACATATTGAATAATGTTTCATTCACTCACACATTTTATGTAAATCAATTTTTATTTTATCTCTCCATCGCTAGAACTCTCTCTCCATTTTGTCGTAAGTGTCTCTCGTTCTAATTGGTTATTCCTCGTCTTTTCCTTCTTCTTTTTATCGTCTTTGATTTATTTTTCTTCTTCTTCTTCTTAATCGTCTTTGACTTCTACTTCTTTTTCTTTATCATCTTTGTCTTCTCCAGCAATTATTCTTCTTCTTTCTCTTTCGGTTTGTTTTCGTTTGTCTCTTCCGGTTTTCCTTCTTCATCGTCTTCGTTCTCTGGCTTATTATTCTTTTGGTTTTTCTTCGTCCCGTCTTCATCCTCAAATTCTTCTGGTTCGCCTTCTTCTTCATATTCTTTATATTTCGGTTTATCTTCTCCCTCGTATTTTCCTTTTCTCTTTTTTCATTGTTTTTGGCTTCTTCTTCTTCTTCATCACCTTTGTCTTCTTCTACTCCTTCTTCCCCTTCTTCTTATCAAAATCCTTAACTTTCTCCTCCTTCTCCTTCTTCAACGTCTTGGTCTCATCCGCCTTCTTATTCTACTTATGGTTTTTCTTTTTCTTTGTCTTTGTCATCTTCCTCGTCTTTCCGACTTTTTCTTCATCATCTTCGTTCTCTTCCTCTTCTTTTTCACTATCTTTGGCTTCTATGAATTCCTATTTTTTCACTCTCTCACTCTTCCGATTTTTCTTCGTCATTTTCTTCTCCCTCTTCTACATCATTTTCCTTCTTCGTCGTCTTCTTTCTCTTCTGTTTTTTTTTCTTCATCATCCATTTTCGGTTTCCATTACTCTCTCTCTCTCTAGATTCCTAACTTAGATCTCCATTGGTTATTCCTCGAATAATCTCAAGCATGTTCTTCTTCCTCTTCTTCTCCACCATGAAAGATAAATTCCATAATAAATGAGTTTAGTCTTGTCTCCTTCTACTTCTTCTTCTTTCTTTTGTTCTCTTAATTTACCTTCAAACATCTTCCCCATCTCTTCCTTCTCTTTCTTCATAACAATCACACATTTTTTCGACCCCAAAACATCTTCATTGGTTCAAATTAATTGTTTTAACCATTGTTTCCTTGTAGCTTCTATAATTTTCCTCAAGCATTTCAAATAGGGTTTGGAACCGGATCAGTATTGTTAAATTCAATATCTCTAAAATTTCTTTGTTCATACATAGATATGGTTCGTGGATCGTTGCCATTTTCTCATCGAGCAATGCTTGTTTCTCTAAACACTATGTTATTTCAAATACTCTCCTTATTAACACAAGATTTAAGGGTTAATATTAAAAACCCAAACAAATAAAATAGATTTGTTTCGAAGTCGTGATCGAAGATGTACTAAAACGCATAATAGCGATTCTATCAATTATGGTTGATTAAGAGGCTTACATCAGAATTTAAAAAAATAGAATATATATAAAAAATATAAGTAAAACTACCATTACCAAAAAAACTACATCCTTCTTCTTCTAAAATATGTTTTTTCCTCCTCCTTTCTTCTAAAATATGTTTTTTCCTCCTCCCTTCTTCTTCTTCAACATCTTTATCCTCTTTTTTATCGTCTTCTTCTTCTCCGACTTCTTTTTCATCGTCTCCATCTTTTCTTGCTTTTTTTTTCTTTTTTCTTCGTCTTCGTCTTTTTTATCCTTCTTCATCATCTTCGTCTTCTCGACATGTTTTTCTTCGTCTTTTACTTCTTCTACTTTATCTTTTTTTTTCTTCTTTCTTTTCTTCATCTTTCTGTTCTATTTTTTCTCGTAATTTCATTATTTTTTCCATCGTCTTGGCCTTCTTTTTTCAAAAATTTCAAAAATTTGGAACCCAAAAAAAACTATTTTTTTTTAATGACAATTTTTTAGACCAAAATTTGAAAACAGATTTTTTAGTGACAACATCAAAAATAAAATTTTAAAAATGCAAACCCATATATGATTTGAAGCCCAATATTACGAAACACCATAAATTAAAAGTCCAAAAATCGATAATCGGTACAACAAATTACGAAATCTAAAATAACTTAATTTGAACCGATAAAAGGGGTAATAACCAAGTTTTACGGTTTATGGTGAATGAGAGAGCTCCATTCCGAAAATTTACTTCGTTTTTACTATATATGATATATTTCTAGACTGCTAGGGTATCGTATGAGAGGAAATAGAGATAGAGCATCTTCAACCCTATTTTATTTCTAGCTCTAAACTCTATTTTAGACTAAAATCTTCTTTCACTCCATTTTTAGTTCTAAAATAGAGTAATGCTATTTTACTCTATAAGACTATCTCTAATGTATTTTTCTATTTTTTTACTCTAAAGAGAGTGATTCTAAAATACATATGTTTTTCTTTTCAATAAACTCTATTTTTTTTACTTTAAAAATAATATTCTAAGTATTCTATTTCAATTTTATTACTAATATTTTTTGTTGGGTGTATTCAATCTAGTATTTGAATTGATTTGTATTAAAATCACAAATTTTATTTTATTCAAACATGAATTTTAAAAAAACTATTAAAATCTCATGTTACTAGGACTTAAATCGCGCTAATTATAGTGCGGAGTAATTTATTTTTAAGAAATTATTTTGAAATTTAAGAAAAAAAAATTATTTGAATTTTATAATATGTCTAACTCATGAGGGGTGGGCATTTCGGTTTAATTTCGGGTTCGGTTCGGTTCGGTTGATTCGGGTTGAATAAAACTCTAGCCGAACTCAACCGAAATAAGTTTGGTTCGGTTTATGTTTGGTTTGGGTTTAGTTCGGTTTGGTTTAGTTCGGTTCGATTGTAATTTGGTTTGGTTTTAGTTCGGTTTTTAAAAAATCAACTTATAAAAACAAGAATCCTAACGATTAACGTAAACAAAACGAAGCCATAAAAAAAATAATTCCCTAAAAGTCTAAAACCAAACTGAAATTATAACACTATCAAAAAAAAAAAAAAATCATGGCTTCAACTCTCCCATGCTACTAAAATGAACCTCCAACAAGTTAATAATTTAAATATAAGTTAATTATACAAAATTATAAGCCATCTCTTATATGAGCCATTATAGGCTTATATAGCATTAATATAGAACTATTATAAAAAAATCATTTACCTTAGCAAAACTAAGAAAAAAATGGAAGTTGAAAACAAAAAAAGGAAAATATGGGTTTAGGACATTTAGTCTTAAGGCTTTAGGTGAAGAACCGAAGTTCCCACCATATGTGTTTATATTTTTAATAGTATTAATTAACTAATTAACAAAAACATATTGGGTTATCGGTTTGGTTCGGTTTTAAACCGAACCGAACCGTTCAGGTTGAGAAAAACTTCAACCGATTGGGTTATATATAGAATATGGTTTGGTTTGAGTCGGTTTGAGTTCGGTTGGTTCGGTTCGGTTTTTTTGCCCATCCCTACTCATGATTATAGATAGAGTTGTCAAACGGAATAATTTATCTATTTAACCCGTTTTTCAGTGGACTAAAATATTATTCGGACTAACCCGAAAAACCTATAATCTTGAAAACATAACTCTAATAAGCACCGTTTAATGACTCTAGTTTTGTGGTTAGTTCACGAACTCTTAAAAAAAATCAATTTTTTGTGTCTAAATTTTTTATAAAATTAGTAAAAAATATATTCAAATAAAATATAATAGATTATAGTGAAAAATATAGCAAGATTTTAAATATATATATTTTTTTTGAATATATAGATTGATTACTATTTAAAAGTATATAATATTAAAAATAATTAAGAGTCGAAAAAAAAAAATTTAAAAATAATTAAGAAAATAAATATTTTCCATATTTTAATCAATAATTTTAAAAGATAATTATATTCTTTCATATTACAATTATATATATAATATTTTGTTTTGAGTAAAAATTAAAGTAATACACCAGAGAGAAATTTATTTCTATTTTAAAATTACTTTATTTAGGGAAATGATAAAAGTGTTGGTTCCTGAAACAATGTCACGAATATACAAACTTTTTCTTCGTATATCTCTCTCTGAGACACACCGAGTGAGAGAGAGAGATCTGACTAAACAATAATCAAAAGCACAGCTACAACAATAACATATCATAACCAAGTTGTTGGTGGTCGGGTGGTTCTCTTCCTGCGGTGAGTGTCGGCCCTACTGATCTAGGTCAAAGATCGATTCCTCGTGGGAACGGAATTACCAGGACAAGCACTTGGCCAAATGAAATATTATAAGTAGAGGTGGACACAATTACTTGATACTTGTCCCGTACCCGTTACTTGTCTCGTACTTGCCTTAAAAAACAAGTACATATTTTTTCAAATCGGGTAACAAGTAGACAAATTTTATTACTTGCAAGTATAGGACAAGCATCAAGTTTCGTTTTTTTTTTAATACTTGTCCCGTTACTTGGTACTTGTTACTTATCAACATAAATACTTGCTACTTGTTTGGTTTTAAAGAATCTATATTTTACAATGAGCCAGGCCCATTTTAAAATTGTTGACAACATTTTTTTTCCAATAAACCTAGATCTCTCTATGTATAAAAAGTAGAACGTCGAACCTAGAAACCAGAAACCATAAACAGCGATTCTTCTTAGATTTCTTGATTTTGTTTCCATCGCTTCATCTTAATCACTCCATTTCGTCGACCCAATTAGGTTTGTCTTCTTAGATATCTTGATTTTTTTATTGGTATCGGAAGCAATTATCGATTCCTATTTCTCTGTAAGGTTTTTGTGGTTTTCTTGAAGTAGAGAAAAAGGACTCTTCGTGTATCTGTTAAGATCACTTTAGTTTTATCTCATTTTCAAGAACTATTTTAGGTTTAAGCAATCAAGTGTTTCAGATTCAAGTAACAAGTAATTATCTGTGACAAATAACAAAACATCAAGTATTTCAGATTCAAGTAACAAGTAATTATTTGTGACAAGTAACAAGCCGGATCAAGTAATTTACGAGTAATCAAAATTTTTGCGGGTACTTGAAATAACGAGTATTTGTTTTGGCCGGGTCAACTTGAATGGGTCAAGCCAAGTATCAAGTACATGAAATTTAGCGAGTACTTGTCCCGTGTCCAGCACTAGCCGAAAGGCATAAAAAAAAAAAAAAAAAACAATAACATATCATCATCTCTCTTTCTATCAACAAAGAAAATCTAATATAGTAAAGAGACGACTGACCAAATCGTAGCCATATTTATTTCCCCAATAAGAAAGTAGAGCAGATGAAATGACAATTATGCCATCCATTCTTAAACCCTCCTCTTCCGTCACTTTCTTTGTCTCCTTTTTAGCTCTCACTTTTTATTGATTCTGCGCAAATTCATGCTAAAAAGAGAAAAAAGTTACACAGTGCCCAAGATTCTGAGTGAGTGTGGTATTGAATTCTTCGCCTTCCTTTTCGATTATACTTTGATCTTTTCTTCCTTCTCTTAATTTATTTAATTTCCCCTTCTGGTCAACAATATTTACAAACTCATTTCACTTCACTAACAAGGTGATTGATTTTGTGCTCCGATCGTTCTTTACATTACATATCGTGAGTTTGTGATTTTTCAATCTGGGTTTTGTTTCTTGTGTAGATGATGATCGTTTGTTTTGTGTCTTTCAAAAACCAAATTAAAAAAACTGGATTATGTTCACATAACAATATGATCATGTTTACAAAGCTAGTATGTTCTGTTTCTTTTGACTCTCTCTGTTCCGGGAAGATTTCTGGGTTTGTCTGTACTACTTAAGATAAAGTTTGAATCTTTTGTCATGCGTATTAATTATCATGAATCATGATATATTTCTGCATGTTTTGATAGATGCAATTCGTTTCTTCAATGTCGATGAATAAGTGGTAGATTCTCTGCTAAGCTCCCAAGTGGTTCACTTCTCAATCCCAAACTCTAATACACCTTTTGGATTCAGTATGCATGATATATTAAAGCACACTAAATGTTTTTGGTCTTGAAGAGAAAAGAGTTTCTTCGTTAAGCTTAAAAGTTTCATCTATTATTGTGTCACTGCAGGAGATCGTATGTGGCTCAAAAATGAAGAGAAAGCATTACTATGAGTTGAACCATACGTTTGATCCATGTCGTAAGTGCTTTAGAAGATCTATGTATCCTTTTTTTACCTAAAATGTTCTGCATTGGGTTGAAGTGAGTGATTTATTATTTGTTGGTTGATCTGATGTGGCAGCTTTCGAGGTCTTCTGCTCGGGGACATGGAAGGCCGTCGAGTACTTAAGGATCGAGAATGGAATGATGACGATGCGGCTTTTGGAAAACGGGCATGTATTGGAAGATGTAAAGCCTTTTCAGAGGCTTCGTCTTAGATCAAGAAAGGCGACTTCGATCGACTGTACCTCTTTTCTACGACATGGTGTCGATGTTTGTGTTCTCTATCAGAAAAATGTCTCTTTGGATGAAGAGACTCCAGAGCATGACTTGGAGCCGGTATGTTCACTTCCTTTGATTTTCCTTCTTTATACGAAAACGTAATAGCAAAACACTCTAGAAAAGGGAATTAAAAAATTAGGATCTTCAATTCATTTCTTAAATCGAGAAAGTAGAAAGAACGTGTACCAGCCTCCAAAATCAAGAAACTATGCGCATTTTGGCTTTTGTTGAGACATCTCTGTGTGTGGTGTAGGTTTGGGTTGATGCAAAGATTGTATCTATAGAGAGGAAGCCTCATGAATCCGAATGCTTGTGTAATTTCTATGTCAGCGTTTATATAGACCAAGGCTGCATCGGTTCGGAGAAGCATAGAATGAACAGAGCTTCGGTGCTCGTGGGACTCAACCAAATCTCCATTCTCCAGAAGTTTTTCAAGGAACAAAGCTTGGACCGGTTCTACAGATGGAGATTCTCCGAGCACTGTGCTTCGCTGGTGAAAACAAGGCTAACTCATGGCAAGTTCTTGCCTGATCTTACGTGGCTGCTTGTTACATCAGTGTTGAAAAGCATTGTGTTTCATATCAGAACAATTCAAGAGAAGATGGTTTATCAGATTGTGACGGATGAAGACTGCCAAGGCTCTAGTAGTTCTCTGAGTGCAATGAATATCACGGTGGAAGACGGAGTTTTCATATCCAAGGTGTTTTTTTTCAATCCAGATGAGGATGATACTCATCAAGATCCCGATGTAGAGCAAGAAAGTGAAGAGGAGGTAATGGAGCTGCGTCGATCCAAGAGAAAAACCGCGCGGCCCGATAGATTCGCTTACTCTGAGAGTCAGTTAGATTCAAAGGATGGATGGGTAAGGATGATGCCATATAGGTACAGCACATGGAGTGTTTTTAGTGATGACGACGAAGATGATGACGAAGAAGATTGTGATGATGATGATAGAGATACCGATGATGATTTGTACTTACCGTTATCACATTTGTTTGGGAAAAAGGGCAGCACAAAGGGATTTAGTAAGGATAAAGAAAAAGAGATTGTTTTGGTAGACAAAACAGAGAGGAAGAAAAGGAAAAAAGAGGGACTTGGTCGGAATTGTGAGCTTTCGGTTATTCCCTTCACTCCCGTGTTCGAACCTATACCATTGGAGCATTTTGGTCTCAATGCAAATAGTTTGTGTGGTGGTTCCTCTGGAAGTCATTTGATGGATGAGATCGATAAGTATCGTAGTAAAGCTGCTAAATACGGGAAGAAGAAGATGTCGGAAATGGATGAGATGGAGTCTGACCTTTGTTGGAATGACAACCTCGGGAAGTCGGTCCACAAAATAAATGGACCGCATTCCCGAATACGGTCTGTTTCGGGGAAAACCGGAAATTCTGATGGACCACAGATTTATACGAAGAGAACATTGAGCGCAGGTGCTTATAACAAGCTGATAGATTCATACATGAGTAATATTGATTCTACAATTGCAGCCAAGAACGAAGCAGCCAGTGTTGTAGAGCAATGGGAGGAGTTAAAGAACGCCACAAGCACTTCAATGGAAGCCGAAGACAAGTCGAGTGAGGATGATGATGAGGGAGAGACGTCAGAGACCGAGATGTTATGGAGGGAAATGGAACTATGTTTGGCTTCTTCTTACATTCTCGATGACAGTGAGGTATATACTCTTTTTTTATACTTTTTCCTAACAACTTGCGTTTAACTCGTTATATATTGGATTTGAAATTTCAGGTGAGAGTGGATAACGAGGCGTTCCAGAAAGCAACGAGTGATTGTGAACATGATTATGAGTTGGATGAAGAAATCGGAATGTGTTGCAGATTATGTGGTCATGTAGGAACGGAGATAAAACATGTTTCTGCACCTTTTGTAAGTGTAACTCTGGAAAATGCATACCGATTTTCGATGATTTTACCAGTAGTGTTTAATTGTTTAATTTTTCGATAGGCGCAACACAAGAAATGGACCACAGAGACTAAGCAGATTAACGAAGATGACATTAATACTGAGGTGAAACCAGATGGAGTCGAGAGCCGCAATTTCACAATGCCTGTTGTTGCTTCCTCGGAAATTCCCTCTGCCGAAGAAAATGACAACGTTTGGTCACTAATACCTCAGCTTAAGAGAAAACTGCATATGCACCAACGGAAAGCTTTCGAGTTTCTCTGGAGAAACCTGGCCGGGTCAGTGGTTCCTGCAATGATGGATCCGAGTTCAGAGAAGATAGGTGGCTGCGTGGTTTCTCATACTCCCGGAGCAGGCAAAACATTTCTGATCATAGCTTTTCTTGCGAGCTACTTGAAGATATTCCCCGGGAAGAGGCCTTTGGTTCTTGCTCCCAAAACAACATTGTACACATGGTACAAGGAGTTCATCAAATGGGAGATTCCCGTCCCGGTTCACTTGATCCATGGCCGTCGAACCTACTGTGTGGCCAAAGACAACACGATTCAGTTCAAAGGAGTTCCGCAACCGAGCCAAGATGTTAGGCATGTTATTGACTGTTTAGACAAGATTCAGAAATGGCATGCGCAGCCGAGTGTTCTTGTAATGGGTTACACATCGTTTCTAACATTGATGAGGGAAGATTCCAAGTTTGCTCATAGGAAATACATGGCTAAAGTACTGAGAGAATCTCCCGGGCTTTTGGTTCTAGACGAGGGACACAACCCGAGGAGTACCAAGTCGAGATTACGAAAGGCCTTGATGAAAGTTGACACCGATTTGAGGATTCTGCTTTCGGGTACATTGTTTCAGAACAACTTCTGTGAGTACTTCAATACTTTGTGCTTGGCTAGACCCAAGTTTGTTCATGAGGTTCTAATGGAGTTGGACCAGAAGTTCAATACCAACCAACTTGTGCAAAAAGCGCCTCACTTGCTTGAAAATAGAGCGCGGAAATTATTCCTTGACATTATAGCCAGGAAAATCGACACAAAAGTGGGAGATGAGCGCTTGCAGGGTCTCAACATGTTGAGGAATATGACCAGCGGTTTCATCGATAACTATGAAGGAAGCGGAAGTGGAAGTGGTGATGTTCTCCCGGGTTTGCAGATCTACACATTGTTGATGAATTCAACAGATATACAGCACAAGACTCTTACCAAACTTCAGAAGATAATGTCGACTTACCATGGATATCCCCTCGAGCTAGAGCTTCTCATAACCTTAGCAGCTATCCATCCTTGGTTGGTCAAATCCTCTACATGTTGTGCAAAATTCTTCAACCCTGAAGAGCTTTTCGAGATCGAGAAGCTCAAGCATGACGCGAAGAAAGGATCGAAAGTCATGTTTGTGCTGAACCTCGTGTTCCGGGTGGTAAAGAGGGAGAAAATCCTCATCTTTTGCCACAACATTGCGCCGATCCGCCTGTTTCTTGAGCTGTTTGAGAATGTTTTCAGGTGGAAGAGAGGCCGAGAGCTCCTGACCTTAACAGGGGATCTGGAGCTGTTTGAGAGAGGCAGAGTGATAGACAAATTTGAAGAAGCTGGAGGCCCGTCCCGTGTTCTGCTGGCCTCGATCACAGCCTGTGCAGAAGGGATCAGCCTAACCGCTGCTTCGCGGGTGATCATGCTTGACTCGGAGTGGAATCCTTCTAAGACAAAGCAAGCAATCGCACGCGCGTTCAGACCAGGACAGCAGAAAGTGGTGTACGTTTACCAGCTCTTGTCCAGAGGAACACTTGAGGAAGACAAATACAGGAGGACGACGTGGAAAGAGTGGGTCTCGAGTATGATTTTCAGCGAAGAATTTGTAGAGGACCCGTCTCTGTGGCAAGCTGAGAAGATTGAGGACGATGTTCTCAGAGAGATCGTAGCGGAAGACAGAGTCAAATCCTTCCATATGATCATGAAGAACGAGAAAGCTTCAACCGGGGGATAAGTGGGCTACTTTTTCAGTTTGTTGATCATGTCTTTGATGATGATGATTCTTCTTCTAACAGCTTGTTGTATTCTTAGCAATAACACTTTGTGTAATAATGATTCAGCTGTAGGATCATAATCTTAAATAATGTATTCATCATACATGTTAGAAGAGCGTCGGGGTTCTTCTTGTTTCACTTTCTTTCTCAGTCACTTGTCTTCATTGTTCACCGGATTCATAATCAAATTCAATGATAATTGGGCATAAAAAAAAAAAAGGGGTGTTGCTTCCTAAAACAATGTCACGAATATACAAACTTCTTCTTATCCCTCTCAGACACACCGAGTGAGATTGAGATAGAGAGAGTGAGAGAGAGAGAAACATTTGACTAAATAAATCAAAAGCACACCTACAATAATAACATATCATCTCTCCCAACCAACAAAGAAGTTTTTTTGTTCTCGAGCAAGAAAAAGGTGAAATTAAATTAAAAACAACCTAACAGCAGCCGAGAGACTGCCTCTTTCTTCTTCTTTTTTTTTTCTTTCTCCGCTTAGGTTTTATGTGCACTTTAGCTTCTGCTCCTTCCACCACCTACTTGCCTGCCAAACAAACATCAACAGTCTCTCCTCAATATCGCTGCCTCCAAGTTATTTCACTATTGGACACTGTATAACATCACCTCTACAGTTACTTTTTGCTCTGACTTTGGTGACTTCTGCTGTGTGACATCGTCGAAGGAATCTTCGAGGTCATCATCGACGTTTGCAGACCTTCAAGTAGCTGCAGAACACAAGTTCAAAAAAGAAATCAGGGTTATATTATGCAATTTCCACATAAATGCAATCTCCCGTATACTTACTCTAGAAGTTGGCTGAATCCTGCGGATAGATCTACGTGGCTCCATTCCATCTGATGCTTTTGTAGAACTCTCAGCCAACGCCTTATCCTCATCGATCTTGGCTAACCTCCCTGCACTAGGAGCCACTTTCCCTTTATTAGTAGTGCCCGAGGAGGAACTATTCTTGGAACAATTATCTTGGCCTTGGGAAGATGGTGTGGTTTGCTCTTCCCCTGTTCCCTTGGATGGAACACTAGTAGTTGTTTCAGGTGCAGGACCCTTGTTCTCTCCACTCTGATTGACGGCATCATCAGATTCCATATTTGAGGCCGTTGTTGTATTACGAGAGTCCTTGCGGGGAATTATCCTAGCTGCAGCACCCGGTTTCTCTTTGGTCTTGGACGCGGGTTTGAAAGTTTTGGGCTTCAATATTGTTGTCTGTTTCTCTCTGGAAACAGTTTTAGAAGGCATTCTCCAGCTCCCAGGTCCTGAATTTTGGGGCACAGTTGATTTCACAAGCTTAGATGGTTCCTTCCTTTCCCGAGTTTTAGTGTTTGCCTCTGAAACATAGTGTTTGCTCACGTCCATGAACTTCCTTTTCTTTCCAGGTTTAGGGACACCAAAAATTGCTTTTGATCCCTGAATTTGCAAACCAGTTCTCTTCATTCGGAGTGGATCAGGTTTGCCTTCCTCTCTGGTACTCCTTCCAATGTTAAATGTATTCTCGGAAACACCGAGGTCAAGAACACCAGACTGAGGCGGTTTCCCTAATAAATCTGGATCATCAACAACCTTCATTTTGGTGTCTTCTCCTTCAGCCACAAGAGCGGGAGCTCCTAATCTGGGACGCTTCTCCTTTGGAGTATCGCCCTGCAATTCAAATTTTTGAGTCTTGTAAAATAGCCAAAATATCCAAAAGAGAAGCCTCTAGCTTCACAGAAAAGTCATAATACCTCATGTGACGAGCTGATGTTTTCTCCTGAAGTAGAACATTCAATCCACCTTCCATCTTTCCATACAAGAGAAGGACGAAGATTCCAAGCTTTGATCGTCAAAGTGTCTCCTTGTGCTGCAAAAAAATAATTTAAGAAAGAAAGAAAGTTTTGAGCACAGTGGATCAGACAAGCAGTTTAGAGCAAGAAAATGAGATATCTTCATTAGGCACATTCATGTCTTTACGCACCAGGAAAATGCACAGTCACTGTATTTTCATCTTTCTTGTTCTTCTCCGTGATAACACCCTCCAACCAGCTGAAGGAGAACAAAACAAATATAGATAAAGTTTTCAACGTTTGTGGAATGAATAGTATTTCACAAAACGGAAAATTAAAAACGATTAACAGATTTTGTGTTTTGGGCAGATCGCTGTTAGGGTTTCGCATTAAAACAGCAGGTAAAAGAGACAGTGATTACCTGTCATGCACCCACGAGTCTACCCTATCCCCAATATTCCAAACAGGATCCCCAATGGCAGCTCTACGTCTCTTCCTAGTTCCTTCATATGGCATGGCAGTAACAGAACGAGCAGTTCTTATTTTTGGGGCCTCATCACCTTCACCTTTGAGGGCTACCCACTCCTTCAGCTTATCTGTTCCTGATTAAAGATAAAATAAAGGATCAACTACTAAAGCAATGGAGCTTCTTCATAGAAGTTTCAGTAATCAGTTCTGCATCCTTTCAAGGAAACTGAACATGCATATAATATAATATTGGAAAATGGGTGATTACATACGGTTAAATGGATCTCTGGCTTGCCAAGCCATCGAACTACCAAATACGGAGCCCTTCAAGGACAACATAAAAAAATTAAGTGGTGAATTAGCAAACCTTGTTCTACAGAAAGGTCATTGAACAGCACGTAAGCTTTCTCATCCTCTAAGCTCAATACATTGGCAGAGTACCATGCAGTTCTTAATTCAGGTCCTTCCTTGAAAACCTACATAGGAAATTTAATCTCCGTTACAAAGGAACACAACCAACCACCAGCCGTTATTTATAGATAGTGTATATATGCAAGCATAGCACAGACCTCTACACGAGAACCCTCCTTGATGTCCTCATCATTTGTTGTTTTCATAATATGTTCCCTCTCAGTCTGGGTGTCAAATGAAGATTTTGACCCAACTTCTGGTTCGAAAACTACAGCATTGTTTTTAGCCAAGTCTGCACCTTTATGACCCTTTTGTCCCTTTGTTTCCTTTCCAGTGGCAGAAACTGGACCGGATACACGATCTGTCGTTCTCACATAGCCATCCAACTCAGTCGGCACAGTTCTGGGACTAGCAAAAGTTCCATCAATAGTAGCCACAGTTTCTTTTTCTAACACACCCGTTTTACAGGGCTGCACTTCTTGAGATTCTTGAGCCTGCCTCCAGTAATTACTTGGACCCGCCTCCACCAGCTTACTGAGCAACGGAGGATGACCCATTGAAACAAGTATCCCAGCTTGTGAAACCGCCTCTGATGCCAGTTCTGCTGCTTTTACAATGGAATCCATATTTTCAGCTCGCTTGGTGGCCGCTGTGGCAGCTTCAACCCTCTTCTTAGCCGCCTCTCTTGCAGCAATAAGAACCGGACTGGAGCTCACCACTGAACCTTCACCCTTCAAGATAGAAGCAGGGGTACCCCGGCCTTGAATTATAATATCAATTGACTTAGGGAATTCATTACCCTGATTAGAAGTACTTGGAAGGGATGCTTCTTCAGCCATTAATTTGGCCTGCAATGCAGCATTAGCTGCGACATTGGCGGCCGCCGCTGCAGCCTTTGCCACTGCAGCAGCAGCAGATATGGCAACAGCAGCCAAAGCTAATCGGCCTTGAGTTTCTGGCTGGAGGCCAGTATTCATTTGTTGCTCTAGGTGCTTCCATACGTATTCACTGTGACTAACAGCTGCAGTAGCAAGAGCAGATGCATCCTCTGCATGCATCTTAGCCTCGTTAAGTTTATCAATGGTATCCACCGACAAGACAGATCTCTGCCTAACTTCAGGTACAAGGTTACCACCAAAAATTGGGGATGGCAAAGATGATTTTATTTTCTTCCCGGGGAACGTAGATGCCAGGTTCGTGGGGACTGCAGTGATAGAAACAACATTGGGCACGGTGCTTGCGTTAGAAACCAGATTACCCGGAGTAGCTGTAATAGGCACAGATGTAGATAAAGAAACAAGAGGTGAGACAACTAATTCTGTCTGGTTTAGCGAATTCAAAATGCTTGGACCAGACTCCACAGAGACTAGCATCTTCTTCCGTTTCCTTAGTTTCGTCCCAGTGGAATGTTGAGCAGGTGCTACAACTGTACTGGCTGGCTCAAGTGTTGGTGTCCCTTTGAAAACATTGCTAGAGGTTCCGCTCAGAACATGCTTTGCGCCAGAGTAAGGCAAGGATGATTCTTTCGTGGGAGTCACTTTTACAGGTTCGGTGATTGGGAAAATGGGGAAACGAGAACCAACATCGAAGCCATTGGTTTGCGGAGAAGCAAGCCAAGGGTTGCGGTAAGGGAGAGGCGACATCCAAGGGGTATTATGTCCAACAATATTCGTAATTGGTGGAGTTTGGTGAGCATGCGATGAAGAAAGCAGTGGCTGGTGAGCAGCAGCTGAACCTCTCTGAATGCTACTTGATTGTAAAGTATCAAGGGAAGTTGACAAACTCCATAACGGTGATGAGAGTGGAATTATGGGTTTTGTCGCTGGACTCTCTCTGCTACTGGTGTGGCCCGCGGACGGAGTTTCCATCTTCCCTGGAAATGCAGTTTTGGGTATTTAGCTCAGGAATGCTAACAGCAGCAGAGCTGAGAAATAAAACCTAAGCAGACTTGAAATGCAGAATAAATCAAACTAGAAACCTGCACGTGATTGCAATGGCGTTTCAGGAGTAGAAATTGCATGTTTCTGAGCCCTTACAACACAAGCACGCCATGCACTCTCCCAACTGCCTTTCCCACCATCTAGAGAAGTGAAGAGTGAATACACTTCGCCTCAAACGTGGATAACACAATAGGTTAAGGGATAAGCATCTAACCTGGACCACCAAATGCAGATATCATATAAGCTTCATCGGGGGCTGTTCCTTGGCTGTAACAGGAAACAATAACAACAAAATAAGACAATCAAACTTTAACAAGAGAGTAAGATAGGCAAGAACTCTGAGTGAGACCGCTCTCGAGTCTCACGACTCAACAAGACTTAAGAGCATGTAAAGACTAACAGAGAACTTACATCAGAGCCCCATAAACAAAAATCTGTGCACGTAGTTGCACTTGTTGCAAGTCTGTGAAAGGTCGACGCAAAATACTTGAGAGAGCAGAAGAATTCAGATCCGGTAGACTTGCCGTGGGGGCTGAAAGGGTCCCAAAAGCATTTAGAGCAGGGGTCTGAAGACTTTGCTGCTTCTCAGCAGATTGTGTGATATGAGTAGAACAAGCAGAACTTTGATTAACAGCATTTATTTTGCCTCCACTTTGAAGATGTTGAAAAGGTGTAGCACCTTTTACACTATTTCCTTTTCTAGAAGTCTCTTTTCCAGCAGATTTAGATGTTCGCCTTGGTTTACGCTCAGATTTTGTTTTGGAAGTCTTTGCAGCTGATTTCTCTAAGCTAGATGTTGACGGAGATCCCACCGCACTCTAGATAAACAAAAACATATGCTACATAAGGATGACGATAACAAACTTATGCCACAGAATTCGCTTTAACCACTGATAAAAATATGTTAAGAAATAAATCGGAGGTACCGGAGAGACAAGGGGAGCTTGTGAAAAGTTAACAGCTTTGGAAATCTCCCCTGCTTTCCTTGGACCGGAAGTTAAGTTCAGCCCACTACTGAAGGTCTTATTTCTATTCAAGACCGGAGATTTCGAAATATTCTGATCTTCTGGCTTTTTGACACTGTTTATCTCTGTCTTATTAAGTTGAAGTTCGGATGTCTCAACAGTGGGGAAAGAAATAAGAGGAGTCCCTAAATTTGTTGCAGCGTTTTCTGTTCCAGTCACATGGGACTTTACAAAAAGCTCAGAACTAGTAGAAGCACAGGAATCTCCTATTTTTATTACATCACCTGCAATATCCACAAGGACAGGTACATATTTCCAATGAGTGCATAAAATAATTGCATGAATCTAGAAAAAGAAAAGCATTGGTCGTTCCAAGATCAAGACCTGTAAGACTTGGTCAGAAGTTTCCAGTAACTGTATTCTTCAAGATAGAATTTTTTTTTTACTTAAATTTTACACAGATTATTGACTCTATCGTGGAAATTCACAGTATTCATACACCTAATATGTATCTCTTTAATAAACCATTTTGAAAAAATCAGAAGAAACTGCAAGAAAGAGAAGTTTTTTGCTGCTACGAAGAACATACAAACTCACCTGTGGGGTGTAAATCAGGAGTCCCAGCTGTCATAATCCCACCGGATGCAGCAGTATTATCCTCTTCCCGGCCATCTTCCCCAGCTTCACTCCCAAGATTAGCCAAGGAGCTAGTATTAGGCTTCTCATTTATGCCAACCTTGTCCAGAATTGACTGCGACTCTGAGGAAGACGCAAAGGCAAACAAAATTACTACAACATAAATCAACCCATCAAAAATTAACAAATCTGGTAAGGTCTTTATGGAACGACAATATACAAAGAAACAAGCACGTGCAAATACTATGGCCCAAAATAGATAAACATTACCAGGAACGTTTACAACTTCTGTTAATAGATTTTCTTCTAAAACTGTTTCCTCAAAATGCTGCGGCAAAACTTGTCCAGCGGCATCACCATCTACTGCATCCTTTGACCCTTCAGAGGCAGGACAGCCTTCGGCAAATTGTGTACTTTGTTGAGTATCTTCAGTATGCTTCCTAGCTTGTTGGTCCATATGACTCCCTGAACTACTTGCATACACAGGTTGAACGGTTTGGCCTTTTTCAGGTTCACCAGATGAAACCTTCTCGGTTTCAGAGAAACTGCCTTGCTCATTCGCATCAGAGGATGTATTCACCATACGTAAATCTATTGAAGATGTGAGATTGGCAATAGGTGCTCCATCTTGGCTTAGATGTTGTAATTCATCGGTACTGAGAGGAATTGCTTCACATTTTTTACCGTCAATCATAGTCCCTGCGAAAGAAAAATGTATACACATACGCATTTAGGAGGTTTAAAACAAGTAATCATGATATATCATTTGCAGCAAGCGGCAGTACACTAACCCCAGAAGAAAATGAATATTAATAATAAATAAATAAGAAAATAAAAAGTACCCATAGTATGAAAGTAGAGTATAATACCAAGATGATTAGAAAATATGAATACCTGACTTGACCACTGAAATGGTGTCAGACTGTGATTTTGACTCCACCAGCTTGGAAGCAGAGTCTACTGAAACATAACCAACAGAGTCGGACACAACGCTTTCAGATAGGATTTGAGAACTCTTGGTGTCCTGATCTCCATCATTGGCATTGACAGCCAATTCCATGCTTTGCTTGAGATTAGACATGCGAGCACTACCTTCAATATTTTCACCCTTCTTAGACACATCACCTTTTGTTGATTCAACCATTGAGTCCATTTGTGAAACATAAACACTTTCTGAAGTTTCAACTAGAAGCATTTGTGTATGTGTCTCACTCAGAAAAGTAGACTCATGTTCACTTGCAATAACTTCCATATGTTGATGACTAGGCGACTCAGGCTTCTCCATGGAACCACTGCTTGTTAGAGTGGTTAATTCATCAGCAAGTTCCAAAGATGCTTCACCAGTTGCGCTACTATGAGCACTGCTGACAAGGAGATCTTGGCATTGGGTCCCTGAAACGTCTTGTCCACCTACCTCAAGAGTAGAGAGAGCTTGGTCCCCTCTTTCTAGTACTGTGACATCAGATAGCTCTATCTCCTTCAAATCAGGCTTTTCAGTTTCACCAAAATTTTCAGCTTCCACATTTCCAACTTCGGAAGTTGTGTCTATATGGCTATCACAATGAGCCTCAACCAAAACTGACTGTGCCTCTATAGTTAGATCATCGCGGTTATGACTACTTTGAATGTGGTCGCTGATATCATTTCCATCATTGAAAGTCTCTGGAAGCAAAGTCGTCTGATTATTCAACTCACCACTACAAGGAACCCCAGTCTGCACAGTTCCGTCGCTACAGTCGATTTCCATCTTTGATTCTGCGTTAGCTTCGTCTTCTGTTTGGTCAAGAAGACTATCAGTCGTCTCAGTTCCTATCTTATCGTGACCAGCAGTATCCACAGCCTCTACAGTCGCAGTACTTGAAGCCAAAACAGCATTATTTTCCTCCATGGATGACTCTTCCGCAACGGTTTGGTCAAGAAGACTATCAGTCGTCTCAGTTCCTATCTTATCATGACCAGCAGTATCCAGAGCCTCTAGATTCGCGGTATTTGAAGCCAAAACGGCATTATTTTCCTCCATGGATGATTCTTCTGCAACGGTTTGGTCAAGAAGACTATCCTTCGTCTCAGTTCCTATCCTATCATGACCAGCAGTATCCACAGCCTCTACAGTCGTGGAATTTGAAGCCAATATGGCATTCTTTCCCTCCATGGATGACTCTTCCGCACCGGTATGGTCAAGAAGACTATTAGTCGTCTCAGTTCTTATCTTATCATGACCAGCAGTATCCACAGCCTCTACAGTTGCGGCATATGAAGCCAAGATTGCATTCTTTTCCTCCATGGATGACTCTTCCGCAACAGTTAGTGAGTCATCTTTCACCAGGACCTGTTCGTGTCCAGCATCTGTCATTAACAAAGAGGGGTCTCCTGGAGTATCATCCACAGATGGGTTGGGATGTACGTTCGCTGTTTCCTCTTTGGAAAGACTATCCTCATGGTTTGTCTGACCAGGCTCCAATTGTTCCATTGTGCAAACTAGTTCATCCAAAGTGTCAGATTTCTTAATAGTATTTTCTCTTACAATGACTTCGTCCTGTCCAACTGAATTCAAAAGCATCTCAACAGACTCCAACGAAGTAGCCTCAGACCAAACATTATTGTGCCTTGAAATGGCACAGGACTCCGTTGCACCTGAACTAAACACTATACCACTACTTCCACGCGAGAAATCCTCAATCCAGTTACTATCTTCGTTACCCTCGATACCAAGAAAAGCCTCAGTTTCAGATAAATTGTCAAACCTCAAATGCGTGTTGAGGGTATCATCAAAATCAAACTTTGGAAGAGCATACGGCTGTAATACTGGGGGAAATTTATTGTTAGCTTCACCAGCTAAATGGAGATTCTGGTTTTGAAAGTCATTGTCATCATAATCCATGGGTTTATTCCTGGAATAGGATGAACAAAAAAAAAGGATACATACATGAAGATGTGTAAATCAAATTACAAAAGCAATTGCAGGAACAAAAAAAGAATCTGGTCATGGGTCACTTCAAGTCGAGTGATTCAAACAGTAGGAAACGAAAAGTACCGAGAAAAGAGTGTATGGAGACGCTACCTCCCTCCATTCGGTGACAAAAACCTGGCCGTGTCAGACCTCAGCTGTTCCCTAATCGCACGTTCATCTACTGCTCCGCCAAAACAACAGCAAACGCGTCAATACCTTCTCTCTCACATCCAAGGGAACCGTTGCGTCGCGAAGACCTAACTGGGTGAACCCACGAAAAACAAAATTAAATTGAAACGGTGGTAAAGAGGTTAAACTCACCGGAAAATTCAAACTGATGGAGTCGACCTAGGGTTCCGGCGAAGAAACGAGGTTTGGCGAGTGAAAGCAGATTGTGAGAGGA
The DNA here is from genome assembly GCA_002933935.1 of Eutrema yunnanense. Lineage (NCBI taxonomy): Eukaryota > Viridiplantae > Streptophyta > Magnoliopsida > Brassicales > Brassicaceae > Eutrema > Eutrema yunnanense. Next base: position 353,732 of record PKML01043620.1, on the reverse strand, counting down.
GGAGGAGCGATAAACTATTCGATTTTCTCGGCAAATGTAATGAGTCTGGTTTAAGTAAAGCCCAAAATCAATTAAAAACGCCTATGGAGAGAAATAAAGATGGATGCTGATGCGGCTTAATCTAGACTGACACGTGTCGGATTTCCTGGATCCTGCGGCTAAAATTGAATTCAACAAAACACGCGACCGGTTTTTACTTTTTTAACGTACGATCAAATTCATTGCATTGGTGTAAAAAAAAGTTCCAGTTAAAAGAAAATGTAATGACCGAGAGGTAAAAAAAAAAAAAAAAATTACTATAGTTAAGGATAAAATCAGAGAAGAACATGATTGTCACGTAGTGACTATAGTTAGAGGCTTTTGTGTGTTAGGCAATTGACGGTCTGGATTTACCTGGCAAAAGAGTTTTCGACCATCAGATTAAACTCATAAAGCCCTTTTAAATGAAGCATATTGGGTTATTTATAAGGGCTTAGGCCCATATATGTACTCCATAAGTGGCTCAAGCCAGCTAGTGATTATGAAGATTTATTTTATTTAAGTGGTAGCGAAGGAGTCCAAATATTATTATACGGTTAGGTTTGGTTTGGTTTAGTTCCGGTTTTTCAGATTTTGAGTTTAGAAAATTAATTTTATTTTGGATGAAATTTTATCATGTTTTCTTGATGTTAGTGCCTTCAGCGGTTTCTCCATATCTTGGTGGTTGCTGTTTATTTTGGTTTTTCGCGAGATTCTAGTTTTTGGATGCAGCTCTGGCATCATCCGGTTCTTTAAAAAATATTGTGGAAGCTTTCTTGTTCAGAGTTTCAATTTCAGAGCTTAAGAATGTTATGTTTGAATTTGTCTAATTCCATCATCATAGATTTTATTTTCTTTTTGTCTCCCATCTGTTGGGGCTTTGCGTCCCTCGTTTAGGTTTTGCTTTCGAAGATATCTTGTTATTCTGCTTGCTTTTGTATTCGGTTTGAAAAATTTCGGTTTGATTTGGGTTCAAATTCGGTTTGGTTTTGGAAAAATATGTAGAACAAAATAAAACAATTAATTAGCTTTAATCAAAGATATCCATTTTAATATAATTAAAAGTGTTTTTCTATATATTTGATTACAAATATTGATTGAACTTCGGTTAATTTGATTCGGTTCGAGATTTTTGCCCACTCATATGGTTGTGGGTGGAAAAACATCTGTCAGGCATTGGTTTACTCTAGGAAAGAGCATTTCATTTCGTTGTTATATTGCAATTTCATAATTAAATAAAACTATATAATCAAAACCATAGACTAAAAAAAATGTTACTTTAATAGTGGGGCGGAGAAAGTACATAATTAAAACAATTATCCGCTCTGCAAGTTTATTTAATGTCTCAAATTTTCCATTTCAATAGATGTTTGTTGTAATTTTATGTTAAGACAATATCTCTAACACACTAACTCCAAACAAAGCAACGGTGGTATTTGATTTAATTCCTAATCCATACTAATATTTTAGGCTTTTTGCACCTCTCATACTAATAAAATAAAATTGTAAGAAACAAAAAAAAAAAGGAATACGACCATTTATCATAATTGGTGTGAAACGGCATTAGTTTAAATGCAGGATATTAACATGACAACAGAACACTCTTATCTTCACATATTATGAAATACGGTATCCATCATTTTCTTAGCATTTTTAAAAATACTTATTAGTTGTCCTCTAATCATCTTCGATGTCACTAACCCACAAATACAAGCTGAATAGTCTAAATAATTGGCGGTTTGGGCGGCACCCAATGGTGACCTGCCACGTAGAGTGAGACCAACAACTTCATTACATCTTTGCTATATAAACGAGCATGAAACCACAAGCCACAATAAACACATAATTAAAGAGCTTGTAATCATCAACCAAAGTCAAAAGAGTTATTAGAATGGTGAAGATTGCGATTGGAAGTTTGGGTGATTCATTTAGCGTCGCGTCTCTTAAGGCTTACTTGTCTGAGTTTATCGCAACTCTTCTCTTCGTGTTTGCTGGCGTTGGCTCTGCTCTTGCTTTTGGCAAACTAACATCCGATGCAGCCTTGGACCCGGCTGGTCTTGTCGCTGTGGCGGTGGCTCACGCATTTGCCCTTTTCGTCGGCGTGTCCATAGCCGCCAACATCTCCGGTGGACACCTTAACCCCGCCGTGACACTCGGCCTCGCGGTCGGCGGCAACATTACAGTCATCACCGGTTTCTTCTACTGGATTGCTCAGTGCCTTGGCTCCATCGTCGCTTGTCTCCTCCTCGTCTTCGTTACCAATGGCGAGGTACACAAAAAACATACTTCAATACATTTTAAATCATGAGTTATTTCGGAGTGTGAATGTTTTGTTATAACGACCGTGACTAAAAAAATGTTACGGCGGTATCAAAGTCCAGTTTGATTTATAAGGTCCTTAACCGAGAATTTGTTTTATTCCCCGGTTATGTAGAGCGTACCGACCCATGGAGTAGCAGCCGGTTTAGGAGCGGTTGAAGGAATAGTGATGGAGATTGTGGTGACTTTTGCTCTGGTCTACACAGTATACGCCACGGCGGTTGATCCAAAGAAGGGATCGCTAGGGACCATCGCTCCGATTGCCATCGGTTTCATCGTTGGTGCTAACATCCTCGCCGCCGGTCCATTCAGCGGCGGCTCTATGAACCCGGCCAGGTCATTCGGACCAGCTGTTGTCAGCGGTGACTTCTCTCAGATATGGATCTACTGGGTGGGCCCACTAGTCGGTGGTGCACTCGCCGGACTCATCTACGGTGACGTCTTCATAGGATCCTACACTCCGGCTACGACCACGGAAAGCTACCCTTGATCAATCCTCTACGGTTTGTACTTTGTTTGGCTTCTTAAGCCTCAGTGTTTGCTTTTTGTTGTGTGATGGTCAAGTTTCTTAAGGATGATTGAACGTGGAGAAAAACGATCAAAGTTGTATTTTGTTGTTTTGTGTAATACTTTAATAATAAGAACTGTAATTTTTCAGAATATTATTTATATGTGATTATCACCATTCACCGATCAGACTTAAGCTATTGAAAAACTTTCTTGAATATGTTAATCCCAATGATATTCTATTAAAATCGTTTCACAATCGAAGAATGACTGAAAAGTACCAGATTCTGAGTGTCCCAAATAATACTTGTTCACAACAATACTCCTAGTTTTGAATTCAAGATATTTTAATATTTTATTTAACGTATGTTTTTTTTTATTTCATCTTGAGTCAAGTGCTTTTCAGACCACATTTGTCTACTCTCATGGGAGTTCGAGGTTGTGGTGCGTTGAATGGTATGACTGGTGCACTTTAGAGTAGTTGATAGTGAAAACTAAAAAAGTAGAAAATAGATGAAAGTAAAACGGGAGATCACAGACAGTTGGTTATCCTTGAGTAACAATACCGCTTAAGAGTTCAGAACGTTTCAAGCAAATCAACTAGCAAGTAGAGCAAATAGCATTGCAAAACATGCTCCAACTTTTTCTACATTTGACGTTGTTGTTTTTTCGTCTTTTGCGCACTGGATGTGCTCTTATGTTATTGGCTGAAAGCTCAACAACTTAACATAGCAATGCAGTGAATTTTTCAAAAGAAAAAATTTCCTTAAAAATTAATTGAGAAATATTATTAGAATTTAACATTGGATTGACGTGTTATTTACAATGATTCATGATGATATGTCAACACTAGAAAACTTCTCAAAAAATATAAAATAGGTTTAAATTACTAAAATATTTACGTTGTATGTCACTAAGGGTGTCATAATGGTTTAAATGTAATGAGTTGATCCAAACCAAACTAATTCATTAATTCAATGAGTTGGAAATTTGGATCATAATGGGTTATTGGTTTAAATGGTTATTGGTTTTAATGGTTATTGGTTTTAATGAGTTGAGTTAATATGGGTTAATGGTTTACCCATAACCAAACCAATAACATCTCCCTTTCACTCTCACGAAGCTCTCTCACGCCAAAAACGTAAAATCTCATTTTCCCGCCAAAACGTAAAATCTCGTTTTCCCGCCAAAAACGTAAAATCTCGTTTTCCCGCCAAAAACATAAAATCTCGTTTTCCCGCCAAAAACATAAAATCTCGTTTTCACGCCAAAAACGTAAAATTCCGTTTTCCCGCCAAAAATGTAAAATTCTGTTTTTCCGCCAAAAACGGAAAATTCCGTTTTCCAGCCTAAAACGTAAAATTCCGTTTTCCCGCCAAAAACGTAAAATTCCATTTTCCCGCCTAAAACGTAAAATCTCGTTTTTCCGCCAAAAATATAAAATCTTGTTTTCCCGCCAAAAACGTAAAATTCCGTTTTCACGCCAAAAATGAAAGAAAGCAAGTGGAATTCAATATTTAATGGGTAAACTCATTAAAACCATTAACGCATTAACATAATAAGTTAATGGTTTGATCCAAACCATTTGCTTAATGAGTTGGATAAAACCATAACTCATTTAGTAATGAGTTAATGAGTTAATGGATTGGTTTGGTTTGGATCAACCAATTTGACACCCCTAGGTAGAACCCTATTAGGGGTTCTTAAAAAAAAAAAAAATTTAATAATTTTGTTTTATTTTAAATAGAGTTTATTTTTAATTAAACATAGTTGACATAAAAACATAACATTTTAAACATAGATTTTGAAAAAAAAAATGCAAAAGAACGCTCAATTTGCGTTGACATAAAAACATAACATTTCAAACATAGATTTTGAAATGAGATCCACATGTGCACTTCCGTTTCCAAAATTATAAACATACTATATTTTATAAAACCAAAATTATATTGCATTTCATGAATTTTAAAACATACAAAATATTGCTGAAGCTTCAGGAAGAAGAAGTTTAGAATTTTAGAATCTTAAATAAAAAATTTAATATGTAAAAAAAAATTTAAAGTTGAAGTTAAGAAAAAGTTTTTTTAAAAAAAAGTAAGAATTTTTTGTTTAAGTTAAAGTTAAGAAATTTATTTTTTAAAAAATATGGCAAAAAAAAAAAATCTGGCGAATTAGGGGTTGACACGCGGTTAAGAACAGTGTAAGAACCCCCTTAAGAACCGGTTTTTACACTGTTCATAATTTTATTTTATTTTATTTTTTTTTTGGGTTAAGAACCCCATCAAGAACCCCCAATGGAGAGGTGGACTAATGGGCTTTTTCCGGTACAAAAAAAAATAAAAAAAAATACACTCTTTTGGTTTGGAGTTTTCATTTCAGGCATTATTTAATAATTTCAGACTGATAAAGCCATCTAGAGGTTACTTTCGTAAAAGGATCAAATAAACAAATAACATCTTAAAATTAATAAGACTTGCTTTAACATAATGTTTCACACACATAACATAAAGACATAACATAAACACAACAAACATGTAACATAATACTAAACACAACAAAGACAATAAAATATAAAGAGCATAAAATAACATAATACTAAACACACGTAACATAAAGAGCATCCCCATTGGTTAAGAACCTTTCATGGGGTTCTTAACAAAAAAATATTTATATTTTTAATTTAGTTTAATTAGAGAATTAAAATTTAATTTTGAGGAAATGTTGAGCAAATTATATTGTGACATATGTTAGATGAGTATCTCAAAAAGAACTCAAAGGTTCTCAAATGAGAACTTTAAGGTTCTAAACTAAATACTCTCATCTTTCTCTTTCCTACTTTTTGTATTTTTGTATTTATTTTAATGTTTAGAACCCCATTGAGATACCCTCAATGGGGATGCTAGCGCATGAGATTTTTAGACGTGGGACAGGTTTCTTCAATTGTTTCTGCAGTTAAACATGCAAATTCCTAGTAGGGCAGACATGGTGAGAAAATAAACCATCAATTCTGTATTGAGAAGAAAGCTCAATATAGTGAGCACAACGAGGGCACAAGAGAGAGAGATACAATCCCATATACGACCTTTCACAGTTCCCCTCCATCTCAGGTACAAAATGAAAGAAGCAGCCCAATCAAACAGAAAGGTAAGGGTAAGAGCATCAAAGATGCGGTAGGGTGTGCTCTTACCGCGCTAGTACACAAGAGGAAGAGACAGTGTTACCTTGTTTGAAGGTTTTGGAAGAAATGAAACTAGACCCAAGTATTAGTGAGCCCAAACCCAACATTGTAATCAAGCCCAATAGACATATATCTCGGGTTTCTAGATTTCATATAAACATGTGTAATTGCAATTTGTGAACTTAACTTTTGGATGCGGTTGTGAGCAGCCTCTTTCTCATCTCTAATATATCAATCAAAGATCTATCATTGCTTGGTGTTCATTATATATAAATCTTCCATCTTTTACTTTTCTTTGTTCTTAATAAAGCTCCATAGAGTTAGGATCCTTCTTGCATAGGATCTTTCCACACGGTATCAGAGCTTCAGTCGATTGGGATTGATGGGTCTGAGGCGTCACTGCTTATATTTGTCAGAGCTCTCATCATCTCCGGCACGAGCAATTTCAGACATGGTGTTCAGTCTTCTTGCTCTCTCTGTGTTTACATTCCATTCTCTGTCCAGTCCAAGACGGCGATGGAGAGGAAACGAAAAGACAATCGAAGAAGAAAGGAAATTGGGCTCAAGACTTCAGTTTTGGCTTCATGTGTTGAGGATTTGTAGACCATGTGTGTTTTTGTCCCATGATGTACTTTCATTTTTAATCTTGGTTGCACTTGTCTGTTACTATCATTTCTCCCTTAATTATCCCCATTCTATAAAATACAAAAAAAAATATTATTAAACTATAAAAGCTGGTATGAGAATTTGAAATCTTGGTATCTCATAATACAACTTGTTTTGGAGCCCAAAAAACTATGGTTAACAATGAAAACCCCAGTTGTACGTCGAACGTCTTGATTACTCCATTTCCTCGATTTTTTGTTTTCTTCATATTTTGGCTTTCATTGCTGGTCTTTCTCTTTATTAGTTAAGAACTTACGTAATAATAAAAATGTCATAGGATCGAGTGACAAGACCATTTAAAATGTTCTGGTTTCGGGTCTGGGAATGGACGGGCCTCAATCCAAAACGTTATGGTAATTCAAAAGAAAACAAAAATAATAAAAATGTCTTAGCTAATCAGAGGCATGTCATTTTATTCTATACTAATGGGTTATCCGCGTTTCACGCAGTATATTATATATTTATTTATTGATGTAGTTAAAAATATATGGTAATAAAACTTTTAATTAAACTTAGTATTTTGCAAAAAAAATTTATAATAATAATTTAGTATATCTAGTATTTGATGGGTTTAAAACATATAATAAATACAATTTAAAACATGCATTAAAGAATAATTGTTATATATACTTTTTTTTCTTTTGAGATATGGATCAAATTTCCATTCATCTACATCAATTTCATTCTGAAATCATATAACATATTTTCAAGATGCACTCATAATCTTTCTCTCATTTTATCTCACTCTCTATCTTTTTATTTATTTTTAAGAATCTCACTCTCTATCTCTCACTTATGAACGCTATAAAACTATTTTTATGTCACTCACATTAAATTGTTTGAAAATTATTTTTATGTCTCATTCAATTAATTATAGAATAAATCAATTATAATTTCTCTCTTTTTCCTATTTTGTTTTCCAATTATACCATATTAATTAGTTTAATCATTATATTCCTCGTATCCAGGCCTGGCTCAAAGAATTTATGGGCCATGTGCAAAAAAAAAATTTCCCAAAAAGTTATGGACTTAAAACAAAATTTTCCAAAAATTGGACCGTATTTGGTAAAATTATAAACTTTCGGGTCCTAAAATACAAAAAAATGGCCCTATTTAGTAAAATTATACAATTCCGGACCCTAAAATACAAAAAAAAATTTAATCAAAAATTTCGGGCCATGTCCATTTGCATAGTCAGCACACCCTTAAAGCCGGGCATGCTCGTATCATTTGTCTTTGATCACATCTTTGTACAAATTTGAATCATCATATCATCAACATAATTAGAAAGAATTCCAGATTTTTCTGCATATGATGTGATTTAAATTTCTTAAAATCAACATAAATTATCCACTTTATTAATAAAAAAGCATGTGTTAAAAATTATTGGCTATAAATATGAGTAAAAACCACGGGAATATATGATAAAAATGATAAAAGTTAAGGTGTACTTCAAAAAGTTTGTGAAACTATGAAAAATTTAAGTTGTTAAGTATTTAAAAAGTTTTAATAATCGCTAATTCGAATATATAAAGTAATCGTAAATTTAAAAATAATCATTACATTGATAAAAATCTATACATGTTTTAGCATATTGGATACCAAATAATAATTTCACCAATAAATATAATAAATGTGTATCTAAAATTATATAAAATATTCTTAATAATCATCACCATGCGTATGTGCGCGGATCCTAGTTATGGAAGTAAAAAAGTGGAATAAATACCAAAAAAGAAAGTAGAGTAATTATTTTATTCCCCATCTAAAATATAGAGGAAAGAAACAATGCATATATTTGTAAAAACATTGAATGGATTAAAAATATATGCATTGTTTTTACCAATATATGTGAGATTGACAAAATAAAAATATTCAAAATAATTCAAATTGCTCAAAGAGAATTTGTAAAAGGTTCCCTATCTCAGGCTTATACTTACAGGCCCATTTGAAACCCATTTAAATTACAATACTCAAAACTATTATATAATTAGTCTGGATAAGCTTTTGTTTAATTGCTTGGGTAGTCATTAGTCAATCTTTTGAGAGTGATAAATATAAATAATAATAATTGTTAATCCGTGAAACAACTGAAACGAAGTGGTCTCTTTTACTATGTATCTCTATAATATTATTTAAGAAGACATTTTTAAAAATAAATTTTGTTTTGTAAGTTATTACATGATATGTCATTATAAATAACAAAGAATAATTGAAATAGAAAATGTTGAAATTGTCTTTTACAATTAGTGATAAGAATAAAAAAAGTATTTATTTTGCATTAAAGATGTTATCTATTATATATTTTTAAATAACAAACAATCTATATATATTCAAAAAAAAAATATATATTCGAAATCTTGATATATTTTTCACTATAGTTTATTATATTTTATTTGAATTTAGATTAAAATAAAAGTTGAAAAATAGTTTACTAATTTTATAAAAGGTTAGAGACAAGAAAATTGTTTTTTAAGAGTTTGTGAACTAACCACAAAACTAAAGTCATTAAATGGTGCATAATAGAGTTATGTTTTCAAAATTATAGGTTTTACGGGTCAGCCCGAATAATATTTTAGTTCACTGCAAAACGAGTTAAATAGAAAAATTATTCCGTTTGACTCTATCTATAATCATAAGTTAGACATATTATAAAATTCAAATAAAAACAAATTTTCTTAAATTTCAAAAAAAATTCTTAAAAAAAAATTACCCCGCGCTAATCATAGTACGGGTTAAATTCTAGTGGTCGGTTTGGGGGGGAATGTATCGTGTGAGAGCCGTCCGTTCTAAAGACAAATGCTCTCAAACCAATGCATTTGTCGCCTCTTTCTGGTTTCACAAACCGTATCATTAACATATTTCCTCAATTCATGGACAATGTTCTTAAACCACAATAATATCCTCTTTCTCTCTCTCTTTCCACTTATATATATATGAGAACATGGAGCCGAGTTCCTAAATGATCTTTTTAAGACTCTTGCGGTGATTAAACACTCATTCAGATTCTATATCATTTGTTAGTCCGCACGTACTTTTGGGAACTTGTGGTTTGAATAATTCTCGCTCATTAAAAAACAAAAAAAGAAGAAGAAAAGATTCTCTCTTAATAAGTTAATATTGTAGTTTTGTTTATGCTCCTCCTCTTCTCTTCCACCTGAGTCAACATCATCCTTTTCATCTCCAAAAGTTATTCCTTTCCCTAATCTTTTTTTTTGTAAAAGTTTTACAGTTCATTTCCAAGTTTTATTTCTGAAACTCAAAGCTGGTTCTCTGTTTTGGTCACATGGTTTCCATCACAACATAATAATAAATATCCTTCTTGTGATCCCACGTCATCTTTTTCATATTCTACAAAACTTCATTTTCAATCGGAAGATTCAAAATGGAAAGTGGGTTTTATTCTGATTGGAAGGATACTTCTTCTTCGTTGTTTGGATCAGAGAATATGGAGGAAGAGTTGGAAGATGGAGTTCTCAGAGCTGAAGAGCTTTTCTCATCCATTCCTCAGCCTCAGACACCAAAAGAGCCAATGGAGTTTCTCTCCAGATCCTGGAGTCTCTCTACTTCTGAAATCTCCAAAGCACTTGCACTCAAACATAGACAACAACAAGAACAGTTTTGTGCTGCCCAAAACACTCCTCCTGTCTTGTTTCCTGTTGGTGCCGCAGATCCACTCGTGGTATGTCACTTTTCCCAATTCCGATGAAACCCACTTTTCTCAGAATTATGGAGAGCCTTTAAAGTCGGAGACTTTTTTCTTTTTTTTTTGTATCTGACAATTTCACCAGTTTTCAACAAAGTTCTTGGGAATTGGAATGGATCAAACATTGTGAACTCTTTTCATAGTTTAATTTAAAACTACGGGATTTTGATTTCAGGCTGGGAAGATCATGAACTCGTTTGGCACACGTAGAGCAGGGACATTATCCAAATGGTTTCACCACCACAAGGAACACAGCAGCAGCAGCAACACCACCAACTATCTCAAGAAGAAAGACAAGGCGCGTGTTGAGAACGCACACGTGCATTCTGCAGTCTCTATAGCGGCTCTGGCTGCAGGTTTAGCCTCTGTGACCTCTGCAAGCAATTGCAAAGGGCCAGGCTCCAAGATGGCTCTGGCTTTGGCCTCAGCTACCGAACTGTTGGCCTCACACTGTGTTGAGATGGCTGAGCGAGCCGGTGCTGACCGTGCACGCGTTGCTTCCACGGTTAGATCTTCTGTGGATATCCACAGCCCCGGTGATCTCATGACTCTAACAGCGGCGGCTGCAACTGGTAAGGCTATATTGTTCAAAAGTTGAGGCTTTGTAGCAGCTTCACAAGGCTTTTTTTGGCTTCATTGGAATGCATTTGATCTGATTTTGTTTAAACGGAACCTAGCTTTGAGAGGAGAAGCGGCTTTGAAGGCAAGGCAGCCAAAGGAAGCAAGGAAAAACTCAGCTATTACACCTTTCGAGAGAAGCTTCTCTGACTCTCATTGGCCTGCAAATTTTCAGTTTAGATTGGAAGAACCAAATCTTCCATTTGAAGGCGAACTGATGCAATGCGCGCGAAATGGTAAATTCTCTTCTGTCTGTGATACTCTTATCAAATGAAGAGTTCAGTGAGATAAGACAGAGAGCTTAACTCTTCTTCCTTGTGCTAAAAACTTGCAGGAGTGCAGCGAACTAAGCGTGTCTGTGTCTATATCAACAAGAAGTCTCAGGTACAGCAGATTTTATTAGTATCCGTAACACACAACACATCGCAGTTCACTTCTGATCCAATGCTTATTATGCTACTTATGATTTTGCAGGTAATGATCAAACTCAAAAGCAAACATGTTGGAGGGGCATTCTCCAAGAAGATCAAATGTAAGCATTTCCGAATCTTTCAGTTTAGATAGTTTACCTGAAAGACAGACATTCTGAACCTGTTGTTCCTTTTTGAAGGCGTTGTCTATGGAGTCTGTGATGAGAAATCAGCTTGGCCTTACAGGAAAGAGAGGGAAAATTCAGAAGAAGTCTACTTTGGTCTGAAAACCGGACAAGGCCTTTTGGAGTTCAAGTGCAAGAGCAAGATTCACAAGCAGAGATGGGTTGACGGGGTTCAGTCTCTTCTCCGCCAAGTAAATTGCTTCGAGGCTGCCAAATGCTCGCTGGGATCTCTGAGTCTCACCGGCCACACGTGATGCAGGATCCTGTATATATCTGATTATATACATATATATATACATATATATATACATATATATATACATATATATATCCACATTTTTGCTGTTGTGATGTATTTGCAAAAACTGGCAATGTACAATCTCAGTCTCTGTAACCTAAGAGGACTTTTGGTTAAAACACAGCAGGTTGTTCAAATGATCACATCAAGTGGTAGGAACCAATTGCTATGTACATAAATACATCAGAAGAGAATGATGAATCTCAATTGAACCTTTTATTTCCAATGATTCAGTTTCTGATTTGCTTCGCCCAAAACATTGACGTGTAAGCTATGAAGAATCAAAAATATTATAGAGAAGTAGTAGCTCGTATGTATAACCTTTCTTGCATGAGCAGTTCATATGAAGAATCAGGCGTGAGACATGTCAGAGATTTCATGTTGGCCGTATTAGAATACGACAGTCTTGTGTGTCCCGTAAGGCAATACCCTCAGTTCGCAGTAAGATTTTATAGCTTTCATGAGGCACTTTTTCTCGAGGTCCTCTGATTTCTGGACGAAGCTTCTCAAATTGTCTCGGTGGGAAACTCTCTCAACCTGCAAAACTCAAATTGAGACATTGCTGAAGAACAATGCAACCCTCAGAAAAAAATTAACTAGTAGGGAGATGAATCACCATTTGTTCAATGATGGGACCTGAATCAAGTTCCTCTGTAACGAAGTGAGTTGTTGCACCAATTAGTTTCACACCTGCATCAAATGCCTACCAACACAATCTAGAAGAGTAAAAGACAGGGACGAGCATTGAGAGATAAGGACCAGACTAAATATAAATAACATAACTCATGCGAAATAGAGGCATTAAAAAAAACCAGAAACCTGTTTCGCGGGATTTCGCCCCTTGAATGATGGCAAGAGGCCATGATGGATGTTGATTACATCTTTTCCATAACCTTTCAAGAAGTTACCGGACAGTAGCTGTCAAAGGAAAATGTTCCAGTCGATATCATACGTCAATGATATTTCTTTTGTTAATAAAGCGCTTGAGTAGCTTTCATGAGGCAATAACTAATGCTATGAAATTTCATCTGTCAATGAATTTATGCTTCTTTGCAGGAACAGCTTTATTAATAAAGGAAAATGTTAACAGCCATGTATGAAAATTCTTTTGTTAATAAAGCTGTTCCTGCAAAGAAGCATAAATTCAAAGCAAGAACCGCTTGAGGAGAAAATTTGATTCATTTTTGGATTGAACCAAAGAAGGCGCAAGCAAACTGAAATGAGACACATTCATCAGAATGAGACTATCCAGGGCAATGATTTCCTCACCATGTGGTTAAAGAAAAGAAAACGAGCTTAGGATGGGGCTTAAAATCTGATATACCTGCATGTATCTAGCGAGAACTAGAAAATCGGTATCCTTAACCAATTCCAAAATCTCCTCTTCGATTTTGTTCTGATCGGTTGTTGGCAAATAATGATATGAGATGCCATGCCTCTGGAGAAACCGCATAATATGGGTGTTTGGAGCTCTTTCATGATTACTGATACACACAAAATATTTCTGAATCCACTAGTCATACATGCACACCTAATATATCCATTAAGTTGGTTGAGAAGAGTTACAGGTATACCTTATCACACATGTTATATCGACGGGAAGTTTTCCGTCCTGCCATTTATGCAACATTTCAACCAGACAATGATCCTACAGACAGAAAAATCACACAACTTGAGGAAAACACACAAAAACAAAAGGACACAGAATAAAAGACAAATAATTAACCTGTTTGGACAGTAGAAGAGCTATCTTGTATTTGGGGTCTAAAGAGGGCACTCGTACAACCGAGCTCATAGCATTGAATTTTTTTGCAATAGTTTGAAAATCTTGATCCATCTGCCTCCTTGGCCATTTCACTGGATCAAATATAAACTCGCTGCCCAAGAAATTACCTTTTCATCACAACTAAACCCAAACCAAAAGAAACCTTTTAACTACATTCCAATCTGTAAGAACCTAACAGAAAACAAAACACTCCAAGCTTTGATAGTATTAATTCACTTCGAAGACACTGGTTCAGAAATTAGCCAGGAGAATCTTTTGAAGTAGCATCAAAGGCAAGATTTGTTTTTAAAAAAGAAGAAGGTAAAGTGGGAACTGTACCTTCTAGAGTAGAAGACATTCTTGTTTTCAGGAACAAAAACATCGTAACCAAGAATGTTCCCTCCGTTTGCAGCAATGCAATCCGATAGTTTCGCTACAATCCCAACCACATCCTAAACTTCAAAATAGATATTGGATTCAATTAAGATTATGGGGAAAAAGGATGAAAATTGGATTGATATACGTACGGGACAATGGAAGACGTGGACGCCGGGGATGAGAAGGGGTGAGACAGAGGAATCGAGGGACTCGCCGTGAAATTGAGAAGATTTAAAGGACCATTTCATAAATGATCCAAAAGCTGTGGCGGAGAGACATGAGTTGGTGGAGACTCTTCGTATCATCGCTGCTGTTTCTTCTCGCACTTTTCAGCTAAGGGAGCTCATTCGCACCATTGTTATCTCATCAAATTCTCACCTTTTTATCTTTCGATTCTATGGGTCTGTTCGTTTTGCAGCCGCTGGCGTCTGCGGCTGCGGCCTGCGGCCAGACGCTGCGATCAGACACGACGGCTATTGTTCGTGCGGCCTGCGGTCAGACGCTGCGATCAGACGCGGCGGCTGTTGTTCGTTTGGCAGACGCGCGGCTGGTCTGTGCGAGTTTGTTCGTTTGATAGCCGCGCGTCTGGACGCATGTCTGTTCGTTTGTCTGACGCTAGCAATAGTTTTTTTTTTTTTTTTTTTTTTTTTTTTGTAAAATAGGCTAGCCATAGTTTTTCACTTAATTCAAATTATTTTTTATGAATTTTATACATTTTATATTTTTGATAAACAATATAGTTTAAATTTTGTACATCCATAATAATTATTTATTAGTTAACAATCATATTAATAATTTTATAATTAGAACATTATAATTTTTGCGATAAAAAATCATAAACTAAATTAAAACAATCATATTAAACTAAATCATTTAACTAACATATATAAAACAAAAGTAATACATCAGATCATAAAGTATAACAAACAATGCTTTTCTACTAGAATCATACTTGTTTTTGAATTTTTCCCATTGGAGGAATCCCCTCCTAAATTTCTCTTCAAACTTCTTTATAATGAAGTCTTTTCCAGTCTGATTCATTCCAAGCTTCGTTTTGTTTCCTTTTTTTTCTCATCCGCATAGAGATGAAAAAAATACCGACATTCCTCATCGGACCAATTCTAACAAACAATTCACAAAATCAGTCACAAGATCAACCAATAAATAACCCACAAATTACTTACATCATTATTTCTTGCCATATTTCTTGTTTATCTATGATCCTTGCTCAAAACCTGCTGAAGACAAAAGAAACAACTCATCAAGTAATCATTATCTTCAAAGAAAGCTGTGCTATATAAAACTTTTGCTATCGAAACGTATAAAGCTTTTGCTATCAGAATAAAAGCAATTCGGAATTGGATACCAAATTAGTGCTCGAAACGTGGATTAATTCCATTGATTAATTCCATTGCATCCACACCAATCAAATTACTCTTAGCTTAATGGTAACAACATTAAGACATGGACGATTTAAAATTCTCAGAGATTCCGCCATTGAACACACAACATTGGAAGCAAACATTTCTACAAACTTCTAAGAAACCCAGCAAACACAAAGGAACTATGCAATCAAAAACAGATGATTCAAACTTCAAAAGAAACCCAATATCCAGAACACGTTATGATTGGTGTGGTTGGTGTGGAGGGTGAGAGGACGACGGATGATTCAAACTTCAAAGAAACCTAATATCCAGAAACGCAGAAATCAAGCAAGTTTTAAGAGCTGAGATATAAACCCAGGTCGGGAAAATGAGATTCAAAGACAGAAACAAGGAATAATTTGAGATTCATGAATGGGAGAATCAGCAACACTCACCGACGACGGATGATGACGAAGTCTTGCTTGGGGGATTTCTCTCTGCTAAAACGTTTGCAATTGTTAGATTACAAAACCGGCCATGTCTTCATGTAAAAACAGCTCTTGCTCCATGACAGAGTTCGACTTGAGGAAGAAGATGGAGATGACTGGGGAAGATGGATTTTCGGCGCAGAGAAGGAAGAGATAGAGAGACTTAGGGTAAATGGTATTTTCTGTAATTCACAAATATTCATAAGGTTATTTTTGTCTTTTGCATCTTTAATCGCAACTTTTTTAGCCGCGACGCTGAATTTCATTAGCGGCCAAAAAATTGAGACGCAAGACGCAGCGTTTAAAGCAGCGATCGGTCGCAGGAGGCTGCGGCAGGGAAACGAACACCGAATAGCCGCAAGCCGCAGCCGCAGCCTCCTGCAGCTGCGAAACGAACATACCCTATGTGTCTGATCTCATCTCTGTGTTTGCTATTCACATATCATCCTCAAATTTTAAAGCTTTTACTCAAACTCCACAAAAAAAATTGAGTGGATTTTTATTTTATTTATTTCTTACTTCATAAAAAAATATGTATGATCTTCTGAAAACTCCCTGAAGCTGAAAAAAGAGCTAAAATCTCTCGTTATATTGTGAAATTAGTTTTGATTTTTTTTTAATTGGAAAAAAGAAATTTACGGAAAAATCAGGGGAGATTCCTCAAATTTACAGTTTGTACCTGGGCAAACCTGAAATAATGGATCCTGGGTCGGGTTGACCCGAGATAATAGGGAAAAAAAAAAACTTACCTAAATCCTAATTTGTCGATTTACTTACCCATTTACACGATTTACTTGGGACCCGATTTACTTCGTCTTCTTCTCCGATTTCGAGTGAGTGAAACGGCGGGTGGAGTAATCGATCGATTCTCAATCGGACTCTTCTCAATCGATTCGAGTTCGTTCAATGGTGGAAACGAGGCAAACCCGGAAGACGAGACCGACGACTTCTGCGTCGGAGAAGTCGGAGAAGAGGGAGGCGAAGAAGAAGAAGACGGCGCTGGCGGAGAAGAAGAAGACTGCGTCGGCGGAGAAGAAGAAGACTGCGCCGGCGGAGAGTGGGCCGGAAGAATCGTCGGCGGGAGAAGCGGGTGTTGATCCGACGGCTGAGAAAAGAGACTTGGAGGAGGAGACGATTTCGGATAGTGCGGCGGATACGGAGTCGGATACGGCGGCGGATACGGCAGCGGATACGGCGGCGGATACTGAGGCGGATAGTGCGGCGGAGGTAAGACCGTAGAGTTCTGGCAAAGTAGAAATGAGAGTTCATGGTAATTCTAGGATCACGGGTCACCAGGAATTAAAATGGTAGAAATGTAATACTAGGAAAGCTTTCTTGCAGGATGCCCAGGCAGAGACGGAAGCCATGAAACCACTTGGAATGTACTTTCAGCCTGAGCAGTATGGCAAGAGCATAAAACTATCAACCCGGTGCTACGTCGAAGAAGTTTTGGAGACGTTTAAAGAAGTCGATCTCAGTGTGACGGAAAGAGATTGGTTTGAGAAGCATCCTCAGTTCTGCCACATTCTCCACATGCCGAAGAGCAATCATATGGTTCAACCCATGTGGATGCTGTTGTTGCGTACAGCTGCGATCCAAAGGAAAAAGGAGGCATGGTTTGTGGTCAATGGCATTCCCATCCGATATGGGTTACGAGAGCATGCTATGATCTCAGGACTCAACTGCCGCAACTATCCTCTCAACTGGCAGCGAAAAGGGTCCACCTCCTTCAAGAAAAAGTATTTTGATGATTCGAATAAAAAGAAGATTTTAAGGGAAGACGTGAGGGATCGGCTCAAGGAAATGGGACCGGATGATAGTGGAGATAGGCTAAAGATGGCGGTGCTGTATTTCTTGAGCAGCATCGTCTACTGTCCCACCAAAACCGGAGCAAAAGGGAAATCCGTGCTCGACATATTTGTAAGATATGTCGCTGATCTAGATTTGTGTAAGACATTTCCTTGGGGCAGATTCTCTTTTGATCACATGTTAGAGTCCATAGAGAGTACGTTGAGCCACTATAACGGTGAGGTGCGAGGCGGCTGGGCGATTCCTGGTTTTTGTCTTCCTTTGGAGGTAAATTGTAGAACTTGACTAGGTTGGTCCTTTTTTTGCAAAGTATAATTATATGCGTTTGTTTGTAGCTTTTGGCGTTGGAGGCCATTCCGGCACTAAGAAGTAGCATCCGAGAACCTGTTCAAGCTCTTAAGGACGATTGTCCAAGGATGTGCAAGTATAAGTGGAAGAAATGCGACCTGAGAGGCTGGCCTCTTGAGACTGTGTATGAAATACTCGGAAGTACTACGGTTAGTAGTATTTGCAGATTTTAGTAAAACTAGAAAACTTGGTAAGACTATGCAGATATTGGTAAAACTAGGAAAACTTGGTAATACTAGTAGATTTGGTAAAACTAGGAAAACATGGTAATACTAGTAGATTTGGTAAAACTAGGAAAACATGGTAATACTAGTAGATTTGGTAAAACTAGGAAAGCTTGTTAAAACTAGTAGATTTGGTAAAACTAGGAAAACTTGGTAATACTAGTAGATTTGGTAAAACTAGGAAAACTTGGTAATACTAGTAGATTTGGTAAAACTAGGAAAACATGGTAATACTAGTAGATTTGGTAAAACTAGGAAAACATGGTAATACTAGTAGATTTGGTAAAACTAGGAAAGCTTGTTAAAACTAGTAGATTTGGTAAAACTAGGAAAACTTGGTAATACTAGTAGATTTGGTAAAACTAGGAAAACTTGGTAATACTAGTAGATTTGGTAAAACTAGGAAAACATGGTAATACTAGTAGATTTGGTAAAACTAGGAAAACATGGTAATACTAGTAGATTTGGTAAAACTAGGAAAGTTTGTTAAAACTAGTAGATTTGGTAAAACTAGGAAAACTTGGTAATACTAGTAGATTTGGTAAAAATAGAAAAATTGGTAATACTAGTAAATGTGGTAAAACTATGAAAACTTGGTAATACTGGTAGATTTGGAAAAACTAGGAAAACTTGGTAATACTAGTAGATTTGGTAAAATTAGGAAAACTTGGTAATACTGGTTGTTTAAATGTGTTTAACTTGACATGACATTGACAATGTGTTGATAACTACGGCTGAGGAGAAAGAGTTCTTGGATTCGATCATGGAAATGGAGGACGATGTTGACGAGCACGATCCTGTTGTGGAGAGTTGGGAGGCGCTGCTTCACAAGGGAATAACCGTTGAGTTTGAAGATATGAAGGATAAAGATGTGAAAGGGCGAGAAATAAAGAAGGAAAGAGCAGCGAGTGGAGGCCGAGCTAAGAATCAGTCTCTCGGGGAGGTGGTGGCCGCGATGCACACCTTGACAGATCAGCTGGGTATGATATTAGAGAAGGTCGGAGATCTTGAGGATAGGATGAAGACAGTTGAAAAGTATGTGAAGGCTCGGAAGGGTAACGTGTTTGTGCGGAAGGACAAGAATGTTTCTTAAACATTGATGTTGGCTCTTGAACAATGTTTTGTATGAACTGTAATTCTATGTAATGTAATGTGATGTTTGCTTAATTTTCGATGATATGTAATGTGATGTTTGCTTAATTTTCGTACGAAAAGAAAAAATTTCAAAAGTCAACTAATACCAATAATGCATAGTTATACCAGTATTACACAGAAATTATAACATAGTACAAATTAAGCGAAAACAAGTTTTACATAACAAAAGCATAAAACAACCATCTACCAACCTTCCCCACTTATACCTGCACATTCTCAGTGCCGGAATCCAACGCCAAAATCTACTTGAGCTTGGCTATCTTTTCGGCATTGGTTTGAATCTCTTTTCGCATTTCTTCAATCGTCTTGCTCTGCTCTTCAACTTTCCGAAATAGTTTCGAGATCTCTTCTTCGACACCGACAACCCATGGCTGACGAAAGTGGAGGCCATCATCCTAGAAAAAAAAACATACATGTAGTTTTACCTAGTATTACCAGTTATACTTCCGAAGAAAATCTTAGTAGTTTTACCTAGTATTACCAGTTATACATCCGAAGAACATCCAAGTAGTTTTACCTAGTGTTACCAGTTATACATCCGAAGAACATCCAAGTAATTTTACCTAGTGTTACCAGTTATACATCCGAAGAAAATCTAAGTAGTTTTACCTAGTATTACCAGTTATACATCCGAAGAACATCCAAGTGGTTTTACCTAGTTTTACCCAGAAAAAACCGAGAAACTCAATTAAATTTTACCTTAAAATTGGTGCAGGTGAAGTACCTACTTCCTGGTAAAGTATCTCGATCACGTTTAAACTTTGTAGTNCAATAATGCATAGTTATACCAGTATTACACAGAAATTATAACATAGTACAAATTAAGCGAAAACAAGTTTTACATAACAAAAGCATAAAACAACCATCTACCAACCTTCCCCACTTATACCTGCACATTCTCAGTGCCGGAATCCAACGCCAAAATCTACTTGAGCTTGGCTATCTCTTCGGCATTGGTTTGAATCTCTTTTCGCATTTCTTCAATCGTCTTGCTCTGCTCTTCAACTTTCCGAAATAGTTTCGAGATCTCTTCTTCGACACCGACAACCCATGGCTGACGAAAGTGGAGGCCATCATCCTAGAAAAAAAAACATACATGTAGTTTTACCTAGTATTACCAGTTATACTTCCGAAGAAAATCTTAGTAGTTTTACCTAGTATTACCAGTTATACATCCGAAGAACATCCAAGTAGTTTTACCTAGTGTTACCAGTTATACATCCGAAGAACATCCAAGTAGTTTTACCTAGTGTTACCAGTTATACATCCGAAGAAAATCTAAGTAGTTTTACCTAGTATTACCAGTTATACATCCGAAGAACATCCAAGTGGTTTTACCCAGAAAAAACCGAGAAACTCAATTAAATTTTACCTTAAAATTGGTGCAGGTGAAGTACCTACTTCCTGGTAAAGTATCTCGATCACGTTTAAACTTTGTAGTTGGAGAGACATCGGATTTGATGTATCCACCACATGGACATTTTGTGGGAATCCCGTACTCGGCGTCGGCCACGAATTGGAGCATGTCGTGATGCTCCTTCAGCTTCTTCATTCCTTGCCGCGCCTCTTCTCCTCCTCGTAAGGTTCAACATCGAAATTGTCAGTCCAGTGGTAGGTAGAATCCATGGATCTCGTGAAGAAATCGTGTGAAGGGCTTATATATCGTGAAGAAAGGACCCGTGAAGAAATCGTGAAGAAATCGGAAGAAATAGGAAGAAATCGAGTCGAAAGTGGTAGAGAGAGAGAGATAAGTGGTAGAGAGAGAGAGAGATAAGTGGTAGAGAGAGAGAGAGAAATGGATAGAGAGAGTCTCGAAAGAAATAGAAAAGAAGAGAGAGAGAGAAAAAAAAATGTAGATCTAAGAATTTAAAATTAAAATTTAAAATTTTGAATTTTCGGAAATTTTGAATTCCCGCCGAGTTTGGGCCTATTTTAACTTTGGGCCTGATTTAACTCTGGGCCTGATTTAAAACAATGCACATAGTTTTACCAGGTTATTAGTTTTACAAAATATTGAAACTTTTGATTTCCAATTAAATTAGTATTACACCAACAAAAACGTATATTTTCTAGTATTACAGTAGATTTTATTGGTTTTCCATATGACTATCAGTGTGCTATGCAATAATAACTTTGAATATTATATTTTTGTAACTTTCACTTAACAACTTAGAAATACATTATAATGTGTTTCTTTAAGTATAAGGGAATGTTGGTCATTTTATTGGTTTTCCATATGAATTTATTTCTACTTTGTATTGTTTATTCATTCTAACGTTTGTATAACATAGAAGATGTATTTCTAACAAAATTAGCTGATTTTATCTGGGGATAAGGTTTTCAAATAAAAAAACATAATTAATTTCAAAAATCAACTAATACCAATAATGCATAGTTATACCAGTATTACCCAGAAATCATAACATATTACAAATTAAGCGAAAACAAGTTTTACATAACAAAAGCATAAAAGTTCTACATGGGGGCATAGTCTTCTCGATATAACAACCACGGTAGTGTCCTTCCCCGCTTGATTTGGTTTTGCGTCCTTCCCTTTCGGCGCCTTTCTCCAGTTGATGGAAATCTATTTTCTTTCCGCCGACCTTTCTTTATGACGGGATCCGGAGGGATTATCTGCTTCTCCATGATGTAATCCGGGACAATCCACGCAGATATATCGGGCACTACATAGATCGACCTGGTATAAGCCAATGTCCACATCTCCGTCAAATAGTATTTCGAACACAACTCATGAAGTACTATTCGGATATCACGCCTTCCAATTTTCTTGAAGGAGATGAAAGCGGATAGTGCGTGGAGGCAAGGATACATATGAATATCATAGAACCTGCAAGTGCAAGTTTTTTTTGCCAAGTTCACCAAATATAGTTTTCCGTCTTTTGAAATTACCTCGTATTCAAGCTCATAACTGTTTACCTCCCTCACAGATAATTTCTCAGCATCAGGCCAAATGTTGTGCAAGAAGTTCTCAACCAAAGGAACCAGTATGTTCGCACTCGTTCCTGACACAGACTCGTTCCTATGCTCGTTAAACCAATCAGAAAACTTTCGAACTATCGTATCAAGCATGGGTATTAAGGAGTACTTCATGGCATCCTTAAAAGTTTTGTTTAGAGATTCCACGGAGTTGCTAGTGTCGAGGTTGTATCTAGCGACCGGAGATACACATCTAGCCCATTTTTCTGGCACGGTGGTTTCCTCCACATACTTCGCCGCTGAAGGAAATCTCTGCTTAAACGCCTCGTAAAGCATATTGAACTCAGCCACCGTGTGAGCCTTACCGCACTCTTGGAATTTCTCGGCGACAACGGCTCTGCTTGCACTTGGAGCATTACCTTTAACGTTTTGAGACAAATGCCATAAGCAAAACCCATGATGAGCTTGTGGATAGACGTTAGCTATGGCGTTGATGAGGCTTACATTTCTGTCACTCACAAATACCAACTGGGAAGAGTCGTCTACCACGGTTTGCAGCTTCTCGAAAAACCAGGCCCAACTAGCATTATTCTCGCCGTCAAGTACACCGAATGCTATGGGATAAATGTGACGATTGGGATACTGAGCTGCGGCGAAAACTAGTACACCACCAAATCCGGCTTTGAGAAAAGTTGCATCCACAATAATCACTTTCCTCATGAACTGAAACCCATCAATGCAAGCTCCCAAAGCTATGAATAGGTACTTGAATTTTCCCACCTCATCCAGTTCCACAGCCGTTTTCGTACCCTGATTCACCTCCTCTAACACGTACAAATAACTATACAACATCATGTAGTTCTCTTCCGGGCTTCCACGCAAATCGCAAATTGCTTGATTTTTCCCTCTCAAAGCCGTGGAGTACGATACCTCTACACCAACTTTGTCCTTCACAAGTTCCATGATGACTTTAGGAGTTGGAGTCTCTAGTTTCCCGGGATATGCCTCACTCACAATAGATGCGACTAGATGTACTGTTCCTTTCCTCTTAACACTGCCTTCTTCACTCTGACTAGCGAGGTTGCATGTGTGCATCTTCGTGTACGTTCTAATTGAGAAACCATCCGAGTTTGGGATCTTCGCTGCTCGTACACTCCATTTACAAATTCGCTGAGCACATTTGGCCACCCATCGCACGGTATCCGATTTCACTATAACATACCCGAAAGAGTTAACAAATGCGCCTCTATGAACCAACTCTACAACGGCTTTCTTACTAGGAAATTCTTGACGAATACTCAAATCCAAACCGTCATCCCATGCCTCTAAACTCTGAATACATTCAAGAACAGGTGATTCCTCAACATAATAATCATGCATATACGATGAATCCACACCGTTACCCTCACATTCATCATCTTCATCATCATCATGGTCATCCTCTTCTTCTTGATTTCCTTCTCCGTTGTCAACATACAACGTAATGGCATTGAGTCCTCTTTCTCCGCTTCCATCATCATTGCGATGCGAATCTATATAGTTCATACCATAAGAGCTTTTCTCCGCTCTCGACTGTTGCTCGGGCAGTTCCGTTGTACTCAACAACTCCACATTCAAAACACTTCTACGATTCTCATTATCTAAATGCGTTAGATACACCAACAGATCCTCATCATCACAAATAAACGACTTTTCCTCACATCCAGCCAACCTAGCAATGTAACTCAATTGCAATTTAACCTTACTTTCGTCTAACCCAAGCTTCTTGTATAACCTAGCTTCTACCATGGACATTGTTATCTCCTCAACTGATGTCTTGAACACTAGACCATTAATGCGACCTTCGCATTTATAATGTATGTTGACGTTGCTGCTCATTTTATCCTGCCAAAACAATACCAAAAAACTCAGTCAATACTGTTTTTTGTTCACAGTTATACCCTAGTTTTTCCCAGTTTTACACTATTTATTCCCCAACCCAGATCGAACCCAGATCGCAGTATTACCAGTTTTACTAGTTTTACTATCATCCCTAGTTATACACTATTTATTCCCAGTTATTTACTAGTTTTACTAGTTATACATCATTTCGCAGTATTACTAGTTTTACTAGCTGTAATACCATCCCCAACCCAGATCGAACCCAGATCGCAGTATTACTAGTTTTACTAGTTGTACTATCATCCCCAACTCATCAGATCGAACTCGAACTCGAACCCAGAAAATGCATTTCAGATTTCAAAAATTTACAATTCACTACGATTCAACCACTGTAATGCATTTTGTTAGCCAATATAGTCATATTCAACCCAGAAACTACTCATTAAACACCCAAATTTCCCCAAAATCTCCAATTTTCCCTAAATCCCTAATTTCCTCATAATCCCCAAACCTCGATTCTACATATGCAACCAAACCTCGATTTTAGAACACAATGCAGCTCCGGCGGTGCAACGGCGGCGAATGTGACGTCGCGGGAGGTGGTCGTGCAACGGCGGCGAATGTGACGGGATGTTGCCGGAGGTTCGTCGTTCTCGTTGTCGTTGTTTTATTTTATTTTTTTGTTTTTTATTATTTAAAATAAAACAATTAGAAGAATGAGAACGAGAAGAAGAGATCTCTTCAATTTCTCTCCATTTTCTCTTCATTAAGAGCTATAGAGATTTAATGGGGATAATGTTGCTCAATTGTTTTTCAATAAGGGCATAGAAGACGTTGACTCCAAAAAAATAAAAAACGAGAGAGAGAGAAGTTCCAGTAATGGCGGATGTGAAGGACTCAGCGATTGCCAAGTATGGGATCGTAGGAATTGGTATGATGGGGAGAGAACATCTCATCAATCTTCACCATCTCCGTGACCAAGGTCTCGCCGTCGTTTGCATCGCCGATCCTCACCCTCCCTCACAGCTCCTCGCCATTGAACTCGCTCGATCTTTTGGTTGGGAACTCAAGGTTTTCTGATTTCCCCGAACAAATCATAATCAAAACTCGGGATTTTTTCATGTGTGTTCGATTGAATATCTGCGTTTGATGTTTGGTCTCTTCAAACGTGTGCTTCTCAACGACATGTGCCACCTCATCAATCATGTTCCTATTTAATGTTCTTGTGCATGATTGTGTCTTTTGATACTTAATTTCTTCGATTGAGGAAGAACGAAGAACTTAGCATTTGAGTTTTTTTGTTTCTTTTCCCGGTGTTGTGATGAAGGTATTCTCAGGACACGAGGAGTTGCTGAAGAGTGAGATGTGCGACGTGATTGTTGTGTCTTCTCCAAATATGACTCATCATCAGATTCTGATTGACATTATCAATTATCCAAAACCGCATCATGTTCTTGTTGAGAAGCCTTTATGCACCACAGTTGCAGATTGCAAACAGGTCATTTTTTATGTTTCTTTGTACCAAATCTCTTTGCTGAGTCGTCTGATTGATCAATTCATCAAACTGTGCCTGGAATCAGGTTCTGGAGGCTGCAAAGCAAAGGTCAGATATGGTGGTGCAAGTTGGGTTAGAGTACAGATACATGCCGCCAGTAGCTAAGCTTATAGAGAAAGTTAAAGGCAGAGATTTTGGTAATGTCAAGATGGTAGCAATCCGAGAACATAGATTCCCTTTCTTGGTTAAGGTAGGCTCAAACAAGATGCACTATGTGTAGTGTTTTACGCATCCAATTTATATGATTGCTGAGTGAACACACATCACTAGGTGAACAACTGGAATAGATTCAATGTGAACACTGGAGGGACCTTAGTGGAGAAATGCTGCCACTTCTTTGATCTAATGAGGCTCTTTGCTGGTGCAAATCCTGTATCTGTGATGGCTTCTGGAGGCATGGATGTGAACCACAAGGATGAAGTTTATGATGGGAAGGTACATTTTAATCCCAAATCATTACCGAAATCAATGTATATTGCGAGTGTCATACTACATATGTTTCTCTGTCACAACATAGGTGCCTGATATAATTGATAACGCATATGTTATCATCGAGTTTGACAATGGATGTCGTGGGATGCTTGATCTTTGCATGTTTGCTGAAGGAAGCAAAAACGAGCAAGAAATCTCTGTTACTGGTGACATTGGAAAGGTAAGTCCCTCTGAAATTTTATGGGCTTGTTTGTGTGTGCCTATTTTTGCTCTTGGTGTGATAGGTTTTGAGGCCTACAATGCAAGAAACGCTGGATATTCTCTAACTTGTATTGAATTTACTGAATCCTTTGACATTATTCCCAAGAGTACATATTTTCCATCTGGATATTCTACATAAGCACCATCACCTGAAGCTGTAGCTCTTGCATATAGGCCAACTAAAAATAGAGGCAGAGAAAAGTAGTATAAAGTGTTGTGAGACCATTTCATTGAAGTTTGTTCATATGATCCATGAGTTTTGACTTTTGAGTAGGGTCAATACTTCTTCCAAACTTACTTGGCAAGCATGTTGCAGGGGGAAGCATTTGTTCCAGAGGGCATAGTTCGATCTGGGAGTCGTGCACAAGGAAGAGAACACGTTCAAACAATAAAAGCTTTGGATGAAAGAATAAAGTAAAATCTATTCATCTACGTATTGTATTCTTGCAGTATTACAATGTATTATAGTCTCACATCACATTCACATGATGTTGGTTATTCAGATATGAAGGGTTGCATCACGGGTCAAGTTACTTGGAACACCTCACCTTCCTATCAGCAATCAGAGGTGAAGGACGAGCAGCTGTTGATTTGGAAGACGGATTGATGGCTGTTGCCATGGGAGTTGCTGCACAGCTCTCCATTCAGGAGCGCCGCTATGTATCCATTGACGAGGTCTTGTGACTTGGATAACAGACTTTTTGTAAATTTGGGGTTATTGTTGTTGATATGTTTGCTATCCAAATGTTTGTTGTATGATAAGCCAAGACTGAATATCTTTTTATTGTTATTTGTGTTTAAGCTTCAATTGGCAGAAGTTTTGATTGACATCGATCGCTACAATGAGTTTATTATCCAACTCATTGTTTTGAAAAAATCAATGGACATTCTCTGTTTTTGTCATTAACGTTATGAAAAATCAATGGACACCCTTTCGTTATGACACGAAGCCAAATTTAAATTTTGGTTTAAATGAGTTTGAATTCAACGAACTTAATTTGGACAAACTTTTTCTTGAAAAATCAAAATATATTTGATTGAGATGAATAAACCGAGACAAAGATGTACAACAGTATCATACTAATTCATATGGGTTTTGATTCTATTTTGGTTATTAGTTTTAACAAAATTGAACCGGAATCGACCCAAAGAATCCACTCTCGTTTTGGGTGTAATTTAAGCCGGTTTTCGAAATAAAAATCGGTATGGTGAAGTGCAAACCGCGATTGATGGAAGAAATTCACGGTGGCGCGCTTTTGCCTTCATTATCATCGGAAACTCTTGTCCCCGTCGCTCGAAATTCAAATTTTCATCTGTGGAGCGAATATGGAAGACGATGGGGGAGAGAGATCGAGCTTCGTCGCTGGCCTGATTGAGAACAGAGCCAAAGAGGTACGTACGGCTTCTCCATTGTTGCGAATTTGGCAGGACTAAGTTTCGATTTGTGTCCTCTTAGGGTCTCCATTTTTGCTAGGATCAATTTCATATCCTCAGAAGGTTGGTTGTTCTTTGCATGATATTTCGATGGTGATGTTGGATTATATCTTGGATTTCTATGGATCAGGTTGGAATGGCTGCTTTTGACCTAAGGTCCGCTTCACTGCATCTGTCTCAGTATATAGAGACAAGCAGCTCGTATCAAAACACGAAGACGCTGCTGCGTTTCTATGATCCCTCTGTGATAATTGTTCCTCCCAACAAACTTGCAGCCGATGGCATGGTTGGGGTTTCAGAATTGGTGGATAGATGTTATAGCACCGTTAGGAAGGTGAAATTTTCAGTGCCATGGATACTACGAATTGGGAAATGAATGTATGTCTTTGGCTACAGGAGAATCAATTAAGTACTGTTACTATCTTCCCTTCTTGCAGGTTGTGTTTGCCCGTGGCTGTTTTGATGACACCAAGGTTGATCCATGAACTCCTTATAGTACAAACATCCATTGATCCTTGTATTCATGTGTTTCTAAATGGATATGCAATTTTGGGTTACATGATTCAGGGTGCCGTGCTAATACAAAACTTGGCCGCAGAAGAACCTTTGGCGCTTGGTTTAGACACTTACTATAAGCAGCATTATCTCTCATTGGCTGCCGCTGCAGCTACTATCAAATGGTGTCTACATCCTGAACTTTTTGCTTAAGTACATTATCAGTTTGGTGTTTTTGAAATACTGAGTTTGGTTGTGTCATGAGCAGGATAGAGGCGGAAAAGGGTGTGATAGTCACCAACCACTCACTGACTGTATGCGTTTGGTTTTGTACAGTTCTCAATTACCTGATAAAACTTTTTATTAATTGTGCTCCCTATGTCTAGGTAACTTTTAATGGATCGTTTGATCACATGAATATCGATGCAACTAGGTACGGTTACCTTTATATTATTTCATGTTCCTAGTCTATTACATTACAGAGAATTGTAGTATCAAAACTAGATAATCGTTATGTTTCATTGTTTCCTTGATTTGATGGTAGTGTTGAGAATCTGGAAATCATTGATCCATTCCATAATGCTCTTTTGGGCACTAGCAATAAGAAGAGGAGTCTGTTCCAGATGTTCAAGACAACCAAAACAGTTGGCGGGTATCTGGAAACACTTTTTCTTTAAGAGTTGAAATTACTGATAGAGACGTCTTTGTATTTTGTGTATATGAGTTTGGCATTTCAGCATTCTAATTGTAATCTTCATAGTAATGTTCTTCAATCATTATTCCTTTAACTCACTAGTCATTTTATTATATGTTGGTCAGGACTAGGCTTCTTCGTGCCAATTTGTTGCAGCCTCTGAAAGATATTGAAACTATTAACACTCGCCTGGACTGCCTGGTTAGTATAGTTATTGTTTGGGTGTCATATTTTATAAGGAACTTCTTAAGACATATCTTTTACTTTCGTTATATATATATGTTGATTTACAGAGCTTGATCATTTTGCAGCTACCGGAAACTTTCCATTGTATGATGATGCATTAATCATAAAGCAAAAGTCCTCTTCTTGTAATTGCAGGATGAGTTGATGAGCAATGAACAACTATTCTTTGGGCTTTCACAGGTTTTACGTAAATTTCCAAAAGAGACTGGTAAGTAATTAAGAGAAGAAGTGAGAAGATCCTGAACTTTTCTCGATGCATCCAATATATTGAGCTCGGTTCTTCTCTTAATCACATCATTTCAAGAGATTTCTGACCATCATCCACAACTTACAGATCGAGTGCTTTGTCATTTCTGCTTCAAGCCAAAGAAAGTCACAGAAGCGGTACTAGGTTTTGATAATACCAGAAGGAGCCAAAACATGATTTCAAGCATTATCTTACTGAAGACTGCACTGGATGCTTTGCCTCTACTTTCTAAGGTGTTTTTCTTTCTCATTTTGTTATCAAGTTTTTGCTTGATTTGGAAACTATGTCTATGGCAGGCCTACCCCTAATCTTAGCCGCGCCCTGTCCCATGTAAAAATGCAGGTTTTAAAGGACGCAAAGTGTTTTCTCCTTGCCAATGTTTACACGTCTGTGTGTGATAATGATAGATATGCTTCCATCAGAAAAAAGTACGGTATTAGTGAGTCTGGCTAGTAGATATTAACTATGAACTTCGTTTCTGGAAGTCTTTTTCATTTCCTTCTTTAAGGTTTCTTAAAATTAGAGTTTCAAAATAACTAGAGTCTTTATCCTCGTTTTGTTTCAGAATCGGGGAAGTTATTGATGATGATGTTCTCCATGCACGGGTTCCTTTCGTTGCCCGCACACAGCAGTGTTTTGCTTTAAAGGCTGGTATTGATGGATTTTTGGATATTGCAAGGAGAACCTTCTGTGACACTAGTGAAGGTGAACCAACAATATGCTTCATTTTGTATTATCACTGATTTTCCCTTTTACAAATCTGTTCAGCTAATATAAAATCTTGTAAACACTGACAGCAATACATAATCTGGCCAGTAAGTATCGTGAGGAATTCAACTTGCCAAATCTTAAACTCCCTTTCAACAACAGGCAGGGCTTCTTTTTCAGAATTCCGCAGAAGGAAGTTCAGGGAAAACTTCCAAGCAAATTCACTCAGGTCAAAAAGGCACTTCCATTGGAAACTTAAATGTTCTATCTATATATGGTTTTCCTGACTTTGTTTTTCTTGTACGTGGTATGTAATCCAGGTAGTAAAACATGGGAAAAACATACATTGTTCGAGTCTGGAACTGGCTTCTGTAAGTTGAATCATCACAATTTCAAATACCTTGTTTCCTAGTGTGATTCTCTTGGTGCTTAATCACTTTTAGCAGTTCAGGAAGTGATATAGCTCAGGCTCACATTACAGATATATACAAATGATATTAAATGAACAAGACTCCAGTCCTGAGGTTTTAATCTAGCGAAGACTTGAAACACCATGGATCTTTTTGATATGAGAAGAATGAGCCCTCAAATCTAGAAGTAGGAGCAATGTTCATGATTCAGGAACCTAGACACAATGTTTCATTAATATCAACCATACATTGATCTATTGTGCAGTTGAATGTCAGGAATAAGTCTGCGGCTGGAGAGTGTTACATTCGAACAGAAACATGCCTGGAAGGTTGGTAATTGCACATCATACGCAAAGATATGTAGTAACACGATTAATAAGGATCCTATCAGGCTTGGTTTGTTGATGGCTATTACATGAAACGATTCTATATGTATGCAGCA
The DNA here is from genome assembly GCA_002933935.1 of Eutrema yunnanense. NCBI lineage: Eukaryota > Viridiplantae > Streptophyta > Magnoliopsida > Brassicales > Brassicaceae > Eutrema > Eutrema yunnanense. Next base: position 322,554 of record PKML01043620.1, on the reverse strand, counting down.
CTAATGGATGCTATAAGGGAAGATGTATCTGCCCTCACACTCCTAGCAGAAGTCTTATGTCTCCTAGATATGATTGTTAATTCATTTGCTCATACAATATCCACAAAGCCAGTTGATCGATACTCGAGACCTGAACTAACAGGTAGCTGACCCTCTCACTATCATTCCTCAAACACCTACCATTGTATCCTCATATATCCCTTAGCTCGAAATAATTCTTGAACAATTAGACTGAAGCATATAAAAAAAAAAGAGTGCACAATATCTTTTAATACACTGCACCTTAAGTGAATTGATTGAATAACGTTTTATGTGGAATTTACTTGTCTATATATTGTTTGGCAGATAGTGGCCCACTGGCAATTGATGCTGGAAGGCATCCCATCCTAGAAAGTATACACAATGACTTTGTTGTAAGTTGCTTGGTGCTATTACTCATGGTACTATCATCCCTCAATTTATTCTGAGAAATCATCTTGGTGGAAAACCTTGAAGAAAAGTATCTGATATTCCTTTGCTCACTAACATTAGCATCCAAGAAATCTGGGAATTACAGATTTATGTGTTCTGCCGTTTACGCTCTTGTCACCAACTTTCTTCTATCCTTTGGGCCCTGTGCATAACTCACTAATTTTCTCTTTTTGCAGCCTAATAGTATCTTCATGTCAGAAGCAACCAACATGTTGGTAGTTATGGGTCCAAACATGTACGGGAACTCCTGCTTTACTTCCTCGATTGCTGATCAATTGTCCAAAAAATCCTCACCGACTCGTGTTTTCATTTGCATTCCATATCTCAAGGAGCGGAAAGAGCACATATCTCCAACAGGTGTGTCTAGTAGTCATTCTTGCTCAGATTGGCTGTTATGTCCCAGCTCGCTTTGCAACTATAAGGGTGGTTGACCGCATATTCACAAGAATGGGGACAATGGATAACCTTGAGTCAAATTCAAGCACGGTAATCCTTTAACCTCTCTCACTCAGACATTCTCCCATACTGGTAGATGATCGTTACCAATATGATAATTTCCAAGGATTTGGCATGTTGATGAATACCAACAGTTTCGACTTTACATGTGGGGGAGTGATATCACAATTCTCATTCCTTACTTTTCAATGTCACAGTTTATGACAGAGATGAGAGAGACCGCTTTCATTATGCAGAATGTCTCCAACAGGTAGTCTTTGTGAAAGCATTGATACAAGTGAACCTCCCACTCTGTTTCATATCTTGTTAACGCCTCAAAATATAGGAGTTTGATAGTCATGGATGAACTCGGGAGGGCGACTTCTTCCTCAGACGGGTTAGCAATGGCATGGAGCTGCTGCGAGTATCTCTTATCACTCAAAGCGTAAGCATTTAACTGAGTTATTGTCCCCGCCAAAAGGTATTTGATAAACAAATGCAAATGGACTTTCTGTGGATGTTAACTTTCAGGTACACAGTATTTGCAACCCATATGGACAGTCTCGCGGAGTTAGCAACCATCTACCCAAACGTCAAGGTTCTTCACTTTTATGTAGACATCAGAGATAACCGCTTAGACTTCAAGGTTCTGCCTGCGTTTTCCTGTATTGGTTTGAGGTTTTTAGCTACCTACTGCTGCTAAATGCTACATTTTCTGATCAGTTTCAACTGAGAGATGGAACCCTACATGTTCCTCACTACGGCCTTCTGTTAGCCGAAGTAGCTGGTCTGCCTAACACAGTGATCGAAACAGCTAGGACCATAACTTCAAGGATCACAGACAAGGTATTACCCAAAACTTACCAAATTGAAAATACAGGAACGCATTTCATCCATACAGCCTTGCATAAATACAATTAAGTTCTGAGTTTGTCTTTTAAGTTGTCGTGGTTCATAATGAATGTTGGGCAGGAAATGAAAAGAATAGAGCTAAATTGTGGGAAGCACCATGAAATGCATAGGATCTACCGAGTCGCTCAAAAGTTGATATGCTTGAAATACTCCAGACAGACGGAAGACTCAATCCGCCAAGCTCTACAAAATCTCAAGGACAGCTTCACAGAAGGAAGGCTCTAAACAGAAGCTTATCTTTTAGCTCTTTTACTCATACTGTAATCAGGAATTTTTTAATCACCCGATTCTACAAGTATTCAGTATCAATAGTCCATCTTCTTAGTCAAAACAAATTAACTAAGAAACGATTTATGGTCAGACTCAAAATTTTAAGGAGAACTCAAAACTTTGAAAAACAAACTCTTATGTAAAATGTCTTACAAAAATCTGAGATACAAACCCACACAGGAGATATACCACTTGAAACAAAATAAAACATAGAGCTGATCAACGGTAACGACGGAGAGAGAGGCTGTTATTCTTCTTCCAGGTAGCCCTACGGGAAGGTCTGTTCTTGTGGTTGTTGTGACCCTTTCCACGAAGACCACGATTCTTCTTTCCTTCTGAAGTGAGTCCTCTAAGTTCTCTGTGCTTGTGCACTGGGTTGCAGATCCAATTGATCCTGGGATCATTACGGACGGCATTGTGTGCAGGGTCCACAAGGATAATCTCATAATACTTGTAGGTAGAGTCCTAAGTAAAACAGAGACAAACCCCACCAATCAACCAAAATCTATCATCATATCATATTGACTACACTTATTCCAAAGGGTGTGGTGCTAACCTCATTGAGCCAGTAGGAGTTAACGACCCTAAGGCCACCCAATTTGCGACCAGCACGTTCCTCGGCAACAGATCTCTTACTGCGCTGGAACTTGAGTTGGGTAACTCCCTGGTTAGTAGGTTTACCATACACGATACCCTTAGGAACAGGTCTCTTGCGACCACCACGCCTCACACGAACACGGTAGACAACAAACCCCTGACACAAATAAAACCAAAACAGAGACTTAAGTGAATGAAAACACTGAACAAAGTACATATTTTGATCCATTGCTAAGAAAAAAATGTATCAATCTTAGACAAGAACAGATTCCAAAAAAGATAAAGAGCTGTTCAGTCAGAAGATTGAATCGATGTGGCTGGTTTCAGGAAGTATTCCATCATTTTAACGCACACATCTCCTTTAAAAAAGGAGAATGCCTACGCGTCAAGACACCGCTTGACCAGCAATTTATCATTTTAAAGGCTTGATCGAGAATAGGTAAAGGTAAGAGAAGAAGAAAAAAACCTGCTTGGCCTTGTAGCCGAGACGACGGGCTTTGTCGGGACGAGTGGGACGAACGATACGAACAATGGAAGGCTGTTGTCGATACTCCCAGCACCTAACCCTCTGCACAAACCTCATCACATCCGACTGCTTTTTCCTCCATAGCTCCGACACGTACTTGTACGCCCCTAATCTTACAAAATCAAAATCATTTCATCCATTATTTCACTTATATTCACATAAACAACCGAAATCAAATGAACAAAACAGAAGCACAACAGAGAGAGAAGAGAGTAGTGACAGACATACCCATTGCGATTTCCGGCGGTCGCAGTCAGTTATTTCTTCAAAACTAGGTTTTTTCTTTTAAATAGATTCCATGTGGAGCTAGGGTTTACCTCACATTGAGTTTGGCCCATTAGCTTGTTTTATTGGGCCTTCGCCACAGCCATAGTTTCGTAGGGGCCCACTGTTTCAAGGATTCGTGAGCCTGAGATTGTTCAGATAATTCACCAGAGCATAGAGTCTCTAAGTCAACACCACACAGTAGAGATGCGAAGAACCTGAGATCAATGACTCGAACAGCCGAAGAAGATACCAGCGACGAAATGTCTACAATATCAGCTATCGAAACGTACCTGTAAACACAAAAATTCGTCAGACACTGTGATAATTTACCAAATTCCAAACGAAAAAACGATGACTTAACAAAAGGGCACAAGTAGATGCTAGCTAAAAGCAAGTGCGCTTGACCTGCCAGTTCTAAGAAGCTCAATAGAATGATTCCAAACTGAGGCTCGTATCTCGCTCGGGCTCAAAACCCTAAATTTCGGACAGCTACCGAGAGCGACGGCGTGATGATCCAGCACCGGAGGAACAATTAGAGTCCGATTAAGGACTCCCGCCATTAGAACCGCATTCTTAAATTCCGACAGCTGATTACTGAATCCACTGTGGGGAGCGTACCACAGAAATCTCTGCCCTAGAAGAGTTCGTGATAGTATCTCGGATCTGCACTGAGGGAATTGGACGGATCCAGAAAAGGCAGAGATCGAGAACAGGGATTTGGGTATCTCGGAGTAAGTGATGAAGAAGACGAATACGAACAAAACAGCAAGTAGAGAGACGGAGCAAAGACATATGGCAGATTTGTTGGTTTGCTTCTTCCTGTTCGGCCATGGCCGCGGGCTTGGTCTACTGGGACTGAAGAAGCTCTTCATATTTTGCTCCAGAATTTTTAGACGCAATCGTTTGTGTATTGTTTTGTTCGTGTGTCGACGCTGGTAAAACGGTGCGTATTTCAATTTTGGGCCTATCTAGTTTTCTGTGATGGGCTTAGCCACATCCAGAAATAACATTGGTTTTAGTTTCGTAAGGGCCCACTTGAGAAGAAAGAACTCTTAAACCGGCTTAGGTGGTCTTCTAATAGAAGAGTAATCATAAACCGTTACGGTTTCCGATAATAAATAACAAAAATACGATAAGATCATTTTAGGGAGAGTCTCTTTGGATACGAGAGTTCTCTGCACAAACCCTAGAGTTCGTGCGTTTTACTCCTCGATACATCAATTCTGTGAATCGAGATCGTCTTCTTCTGGATCGAAGCCTCTCGCCTGATTGGTTGTCTTCGCGGTGAAGATTCTTTCGGAGATTTTTGGAGAAATTTATAGAGTAGCTGAGCTTTGTCCCTGCCGATTACTCGATTCGAATCAACACGGGCGTTCTCGTTCCTGAGTTTGTGGGAACTTTTCCTTGATCGGTTGCTGTCTTGACGCGCGTGAGAGGTTTCGTCTGTGGAATTTCGTGAAGCCGATTCAGAGAAGTACAGAACCATATGAGTTTTCTCTTGTAGTTTACTTTTTTGTTTTTGTTTTGGAAATCAACTTCTGGCCTTCTTTTTTTTTTTATACAGAAGTGCTGGATTTGGGTTTTTAAAACAGTAGATTCTTCTGTGTTTGTTTCATACATCATAGTAATACATATGTATCTATTCATTATCATCAGATAAATCCAATGGCAATTTATTACAAGTTTAAGAGTGCGAGGGATTATGATACCATCTCCATGGATGGCCCTTTTATTACAGTTGGTTTACTCAAAGAAAAAATTTACGAAACAAAGCATTTGGGAAGTGGTAAAGACCTTGACATTGTCATCTCTAATGCCCAAACTAACGAAGGTTTGTCTTCCTCCTTACGCTATAGATATAACCTATCTGACCTTACTCCACAATAGATACTATGAGAGTCATGTGTTTTGTAGTTTATCAAAGTATATGTAGATTTGGAGCATCTGCTATATATTTTGATTTTTCACTTCCCTGCATCGTTTGTTTTGAAGATCTGTGGTGTTGTTTAGTATCTAGCTGAAGTAAAAAAAAAGTGGCTGTGATGTGCTTGGTACTATCTTGTTAGTTGAATCAAATTAATTTGAATTGCTTGAATCTATGATGATGTGATGACAGCATCAATCAAGTTATGGATACTGTGTTTTCTTTGAGTTGATTATGATTATTACTGAGGTTAAACTGTTCTTGATTGGTTGTGGTTGTGAATCATTAGAATGAGTTGTGCGGAATTTGATTCTTGATATTTCCCACGGACTTTTTAGCTAGGATTTTTTTTTTCCGCCATTATAAATGCAGCCTGTTGCCTTAATATACTTTTTCTTTATGCAATTTCAGAATATCTGGTTGAAGCAATGTTAATCCCAAAGAATACTTCTGTCCTAATTCGCCGGGTCCCTGGACGCCCTCGCATCAGAATCATTACCCCACAAGAGTATTTTCCGCGTTCTCAGTTGCTTGGTTCAATCTTTTTGGCTCTTTTTCCTTTGACACTATGAAGGATTAAAAACAAAATAAGCTGGGATTGCGACACTCATGTGTAATGATGTAAATATTTACGTTTTGCAGGCCGAGAGTTGAGGAGAAAGTGGAAAATGTTCAGACTGATATAAGCAGTCTCAGTGCTGCTGATGCATCTGCAGTGAGTTGTTTACAGCAATTTTTTATTGGTTTTTGTTGGCATTGAATCCAACTATCAAAGTATTAACTCACACCTTAATCGACGTTATAGGCTGAAGATGAGTGGGATGAGTTTGGGAAGGATTTGTATTCAATTCCTGATGCCCCAGCTGTCCATTATAGTAACCCATGTCCTGATCCTGCACCAGCAGATGAGAAAGTAGATGAAGAAACCAAACTTAAGGCGTTAATTGACACTCCAGCATTAGACTGGCAGCAGTAAGTAGTCTTCTTAATCTGATGGGCATGGTCATGTGAATTAGATCTTGACGATACATTTTTTTTTCATGTTACAGACAAGGTGCAGATGGTTTTGGCTCGGGCAGAAGTTATGGGAGGGGTAGGGCTGGAAGGATGGGTGGACCCGGTTTTGGTAATGATATTTCATCAATCAGTGTCCAAAAAATCTGTTTTGTCAGTAAATGGAAGATAATGGGACGGAGTTTTATTTGTGTTGAGCAGGAATGGAAAGGAAAACGCCACCACCAGGTTATATTTGCCATCGTTGCAATGTTGCTGGTATGTCAGATTTGGGGAAGATTTTGTTATTTTGTTGTTATGGTTCTAATGTTGTCTCAAGTGTGTCTGGTTATAGCCTCGAAAAAAACTGTGTTCTAAACATCTGTTTTCTGACTCAGGACATTTTATTCAGCACTGTGTCACAAATGGCAATCCTGAGTATGATGTTAAGAGAGTTAAACCACCTACTGGTATCCCCAAGTCAATGCTGATGGCGACCCCAGATGGCTCTTATTCCTTGCCAAGTGGCGCAGTTGCAGTTTTGAAACTAAATGAGTACGTTGTGGCTAAATTAACATGGAGCTTTTGTCATATGCTGCTTTTTCATATAAAATCAGTCTGAATGATTTGTGTCAATTTAACAAATTTTTCAGGGATGCGTTTAAGAAGGAGATGGAGGGATTGCCATCAACAACACGTTCTGTCGGGGAACTTCCTCCTGAATTGAAATGCCCATTATGTAAAGAAGTAATGAGAGATGCTGCCTTGGCGAGCAAATGCTGTCTCAAGAGCTACTGTGACAAGTGTAAGTTCTCTTGCCAAATTTGGCAATACATCTGATGCATTTGCTGCTCTGCAAAACTCTTTCTTCTTTAATCATTATCAATTATAGAACCTGGCTTTTTGTACTAGCTGGCATTATCAATTATAGAACCTGGCTTCTTTAATCATTATCAATAATCTACAATTCAGGTATCAGAGATCACATAATTGCAAAGTCAATGTGTGCTTGTGGAAAACCCAATGTACTAGCTGATGATCTTCTACCAAACAAGACCCTTAGGGATACTATAAACCGTATCTTGGAGTCTGGTAACAGTAGTGCTGAGAACGCTGGCAGCATGTGTCAAGTCCAAGGTATTTCGCTCTCACATTCTTAGTCTTTTATTTTTATTTGTACTGGTCCATCATTGGTAAACTAATGCATTGCGTATTAAATCTAGATATGGAGTCTTCACTTTGTCCACCTCCAAAGGTTCTATCTCCTACTACATCTGTTGCATCTAGAGGTGAAAAAAAACCAGCTCCTAGTAACAACAATGAGACTTCAACTCTAAAGCCGTCAATAGAAATAGCGGAGATCACAAGTGCCCCTAGGGCGTCTGCAGAAATAGTTAAAGTGGAAAAGCCAGTTGATGCATCTGAAAACACTCAAGGATCCTTGAATGGCAAGGAAGCAGCAGTTTCACTGGTGAATACGCAGGCCCCCAAGGAAGAAATACAACAGCAGGTTACTTCTGGGGAGCAAGGTAATCACTGGCTATCATCATCCATTTATGATATATCAAGAAAAGAGAATCACTTTTGCACATTAAAATTATGTACATTGATGTTTGGCGATCAATATCTACTGTAAAGTAATGCTTACTTTTGCTCTTCACCAGGAAAAAAGAAGAAAAAGAAACCTCGGATGCCTGGAACTGGTAGCTATTTTCCCTATTATGCTGAAGGCTACTTACTCATCCTGTTTTTCCCCAGTCTATGTTAAATGTATGGAGATGCTTAACAGATTGTTTGTCTCTGTGATATGTTGCAGAAATGCAATGGAACCACATGCCAGATATAGCAGCCCCTGACTATATGATGCCCATGGGTCCAGGTCCCAGTAATCAGTACTTCAATGGTGTGCAACCTGGGTTCAACGGCGTTCAACCTGGGTTCAATGGTTTTCATCATGGTTTCAATGGGTTTACAGGCCCTTATCCTGGCGCAATGGCTCCTTATATTGGCTATGGATTAAGCCACATGGACATGTCCTTTGGCGGTGTGATGCATCCAGATCCTTTTGCTGCACAGGGCATTGGGTTCCCTAATATACCACCACCTCATAGGTACTCACAAGCGAGACTTGTAATTTTTGTTTTTGAGTATAGCTATTAAGCAAGTTATATAATGAGCAGAGGGGTTTTGACTTGAGCAGGGACCTTGCGGAGATGGGGAATCGTATGAACCTCCATCGTCCTATATTGGGGAGAGAGGAATTTGAAGCTAGGAAAGCTGAGATGAAAAGGAAGCAGGAAAACGAGAGACGGTCAGAAGAAGGGTATAGCACTCTGCGCATTCACTACTTACTGCTTATCAGGCTCAAATGTCTGCTGCATCATGTAAACTAATTGGTTTGTTTTTTTGTGTGGTACAGAGGGAATGTATTGAGGGACGGCGAGAGCAGCAGAATGATGATGAACAACTCGGCAGCCTCTTCCTCACTCATGAAGCCAAAATCTGTATGTATCTTTTTGTTGTCTCTTTTTTTTTGCAAGAGACCACTTTTTCAACACTATCTTTCTCGCGCTCTGCATTTATCAATATTACGTTAAGGGAAATAGGTTGATTCCACAATTGTTAAATAGGCGTCTGCTCTATAAATTATTGAGTTAGGGGTAATACTAATAGTCAAGAGACATACATTTAATAGAGTGAGAAATTGGATTAATGCCATAAAATGCATAAAGTGGTCAGTTTGGTCACAAAGTAAAGGTCGACTATAATAATCCCATAATTTTTATTTGCCTAAGAGTTTTTATTATCCACCGGATTGAATGCGTTTCACTTGGTTTGTTCCACGTTAACATTTATTGCGGGTTCTCAGACCAATAATATACAGAATTGTTATTTTTTATTTATTTGAATAGATATTATTTTTACAATATCAAATATTTGCTGTTAAAATGTAGATATCTGATCTATTTCATTTTTAAAGTAAAAGTTCAATGTTTATTACAAAAATCATGGTAAATCACGACAACTATTTTTTAACTAAAAAATATATTTATACTTTCTTAAAATGGTAAATCACGTCAAGTTCAACCCGAAGTCTTTTAGACCTATCAAAAATATAAGTTTTAGATTGGCTACACAATTTAGGGCTTTTAAAGGAAAATGGGTTGGGCCTAATGGATCTTTTATTGGGCCCAAGACTCAAATTTCCTCTTCCTTATAATTAATTTAATCAATCAATACATAATAAATTGATGCCTTGTTGTTCAATGAACAGAGACAGGGGCCTCCGCCACCGATTCCGGATTACGACCTCCGCCGGCAATCGGAGAGATTGTCACCGGAGCGTCAGTCATCGCGGCATAGTGTCAGCTCTCCTCCTCGAGTATCCAGAAAGAAATCTGAGCGTGATCGTCACCACGATCTCGATTCAGAACACGATCGCCGTCGCGACCACCGCCGGGAACGCCACCGGGAGTCAGATCGCAAGCACCGTAAGAGATCAGAAAAGCCATCATCGGAGCCAACTGCAGCTAACAAATCAGAGATCGATGATAAACACAAGTCCAGCGTATTCGCTCGGATAAGCTTTCTGGAGGAGGGCAAACAACGAAAAACGTCCAAGTCTTCTCCAGCGCCAGCCGTTTCATACGGTTCCAGTGATGATGAAGACAGACATTTCAAGAGGAAGCCATCAAGGTACGAGCGGTCTCCCTCGGTGGCAGCTTCCGACGTCGGTGATGAGCATTTCCGCCATTCGAAGCGATCAAAAGGAGAAAGATGATCGTTGCACTTGGATGTATGCATATATGATTGAAACTCCATTCATCATCTTGACGGAGAGGAAGCCATGGCATGGTAAAATGACGAGAATGCCCTCTGACTCATTTGTAATCGGATGTTTTGTGTAATTATAGATTTCTCAATGTTTTTTGCTTTTGTTTAGAACGACTGGTGTTACTCTTTTGTACCACTCTTTTATCTAATCAAAACTTTATTTTGATATTCAATTGCTTGGAATCGCTCTATATCAAAAAGCTCTTTCATACGATTTTGTGATGTTTTTTTTTTCTTTAAAAATAAATGTTTTTAAAAAATCGATAAATATTAAAACAAAATATTTTTCTCCTCTTTTAAACACGATCATATCATATTCTAATATATTAGATATATATATGTACATTTAATATATTTTTAATTATAAAATAATATTATATATAAAATGTTCAAAATCTCTTTAAAACAAAATAATTAATTATTTTATGATTTATTCGAAATTAAAATTCAAAATTTTAATTAGAATAATATAGTTTTTGGTTTTATATNGGGTGATATTGGTTGCCTTTAATCTCATACCTTATACCCAGTGAAGGAGCCGCCATTGCTCACATGTTCATAATTGATTATTATGAGTAACTAAATCTTAATACAATACATCTTTAGTTAATTTCTTCTGTGTCTTCATACGGGTTTCGCAATAATTGATCGTGGATTTTTCGTGTTTAATTTTTTGTTAGAAAGCATATTTTGGTTTAGCGGTTTTTTAATAGATGTATGTAAGATCATGTTAATATTTGTACTCTTAGACATTGTGTCTCAATCTACGTCTATCGAGACATCAAATAACATAACTTACAGAAATTATATTTTTTTATGTTTCTTTTTGGCTGCGCCTAATTTGTTAACATTTGTATGGTTTTTCTATTCTTTTTCTTCTTCCACCGAATTGGTAGGTAAATTCATGATCTTAAAGACATCTATTTGTTTTGTAAATGATTTTCAGATTCCATGTTCGATAATATAACTTTGTCATACTTTGGAGCCCGCACATGGTGCGGGCCATATCACTAGTACTAATAATTAGGTAAGTTTTGTTACTTTTAAATGCATTGATTGATGATAGGAGCATTACTGAAATAGTTTTATTGAATAATTTGATATTTGATATGATTTGGTTTGTATGATTTTTTATGAGTTTTATATTTATTTATGAAAATTTTATCATCATAATTAATAACTGTTAATAATATTGAGGACCATAATACAAAATACAAATTCTTCTAGAAATGGATTTGAGGATTTAGCATTTGAACAATGCACCATCAAACCCTTATTTTGAGAAATTGCCACCCTCAAAATAAGGGTTTTGGTTGGAGATGCTCTTATACCAATCGAGCTGAGCTGAGATGCATAACTGAAACCTTCCCTAATCCGATTTTATCCGCTATCCTATGCTATGCAAATGTTTTCTCAAGCCTGAGCAAATCATTGCTCTCTTTCAGACAGTTTTTGTTTGCCTCAAACATCCACTAAGCATAAAAAATATTTTGTTACATGTCCAATCTACTGCAACAACACTAGTTCTGCAACCGGACAAAAGAAAGCCTCTATGTTTTCACATTTCGGTAAGGATCAAAGAAGATGCAATCACAACGTATGCAAGGAATAAGAATAATCCTATCTGAACCAATAATCTTGGGTTTTCTCTCATGTTTGGGGACGTCACCGACCTGTAAGAAAAACCTTTGTGAGTCTAATTTGAATACTTCTTCCATATACAATAAAAGCCATAGTTATACCCAAGAGGAGATATCGAGCCTTTAACCTTGCGATTCGCTGGGAGAGCCGATGAAACGGTAAACTTTGGATGAACACAAAGCCTGGTCCCGTAAGGGTCGCTGTTACTACGTTATCACCCTTTTTGATAAAATATAGAAGATTATAGAGACGTGAGATGGATTTAGATTGGCAAGTTTTACAGAAGCAAAGATCTAGAACCATTTTGCTAGGAATGGAAAAGGGAAAAATGCAGCGTACCCCGAACACTGCCCGCCTTACAGATGGTGCATGGTATTTGATTCGGAAATTAATCGAGGGAGTGAGAGCGGCGATGCAAGAAACGTCAATGGTGAGAACTTCTCCCACCTCCAGGTTTTTCTGTACAACTTATGAAGCAAATGGAGTAGGATCAGTTTTTTCGCGGTATAAGGCCTAAATTGAAAGATCATCATGTTGAGATAAACCTTAGTTGCATACCAGAGCCACCGGCGATAATAAAAGCGAGACCCTGGCCAGATAGCCTTTGTCTCAGAAACCCCTGCAACAACGATTATGTGAGTTAAAGCCAGACATATATATATTTTCACATAGTAGCGTCTACAGGGAGTAACTAGGAAAGATATAACTCTAAGTCTTGAATGAACTGTGTCAAAGGCCGATGCAATGTCTTGTTTTCCTTACCTCAGCGCCAGCCGCAGCAATGTTTCTAGCTCTGTGTCTCTGGTAAACAGAGTTTATGACCTTGACATCAAGGACAGAACAGAGAAATGCATCTGGCTACACAACAAGAAGAAAAGGCCACATCATTGAATGGGGAGGAAAAAGCTGAAAGCTATACCAAAACAAAGGAAATATTGGTTTGGGAGAATATATATAAAAGTTGACGGTTTTGGTTCATCAGCTCTACCTGGCATAGGATGTCCCCACCAAACATTGCCAAATCAACCTTCAAGGAAAGAATCGAAACACATAAGAAATGAGACCAGAATGTATATTAAGCAACATAATAAATAATAGGGAAGAAAATTATGGCAAGCTAGGATCACTAACTGGGAGTATCCTTGCCAAAGAAGGTGCAGCGATACCGACAAATCCATCACTTTGCCCGGTGTTGCGAAGAGCTAGACTGCTAACACTCTTGCCTAAAATCCACTGTACAACTCCAACTTCTTGTTCAGGGGTATAGGTATTCTCCATCTCAATGGAGCCAGACATGTAGCACATTGAACCTACATCACCATAACTAATCAATTAGAGTTTAACCCAACAGATGTTACAAAGTTGAATGGGGGTAATCACATCACATCAAGGAGAAATTACCAGGCTTAGCAATGACCTTCTCCTGTGGTTTTAACATTATCTGACAAGAAAACAATCAAATGGGTTAGAAAACTTGAGCACAAAATGCGAAGGCTACAAACCAATGTCGACCTACCTGAACAACCTGTGCTTCACCACCCAGAATTTGGAAAGGTGTAATTGTATCTTCTTGGCTCTGCATCACATGACCACTTGTGAGATTATACACACTTACATAGAAACTGAAGAGATCAATATGCTAAACACTCTTGTGAGATTATACAACTTACAAGAGTCTTAGAGGAGAGAACGGAGATAGAAGAAAAACCTGATAGACATAAGGCTGAAATGGAGTAGAGAAAAACGGAGCAGCCATGGCGGTGGAAACCGCGAAAGATCTTGAAACAAAACCTCCGACGGACTCAGTGATACCGAATGATCTGAAAATTCAACAGAATTGGATACGGAAACGTCCGTGTCGATGCGAAACGATCAGATCGCAGATCCAAATATAAAGTAGAAATCCTCCCAACTCTCGAGAAAATGTTCGCGACGGCTCGCAGCAAACTTCCGATTAAAGTCGCTCAAATCGGCCTTTTAACACTCTGGAGCTACGCGTGGATTCTGCTGACGTGGAGAGATCTCATTGGTCTTAAAGTACAAAATCCACGCAATTTTTAAATCCGGTTTAATAAGATTTAGATTCCTTCCCACTTCCACGATTTGGTACAAAGCTTCTTATCAAACGACAAAACCGGTTTAAAGACATTGGTACAAATCTTGTCGAAACTACAAGGATTCCGCAAGAGACAGACATCTACAAACAAAACTCACAAAAGCCTCAACCTTTACAAAACTCACAAAGCTGCAACACCCATCTCACGCAATCTCAGGCTGGTTTAGCCCGAGCCGTTCGTTATGTGAATCACCAAAAAGGAACAAGGTGGCTTTATTCTATTAATAGAAACTTGACAGTTTCCTAAAGAACTTATAACGATCTAAAAGGAAAACCCAAAGCCTGTTTTCATCAGAAATACCTCAAAGTGGAGACAGATGACAGATCTATCTCTATCCGAATACCCGGCAAAACTTAACCAAATGCTCGCACCTATCACTCCAGATGAACACTGAAAGCTTTGGCTAGTCAAGCAGATGAATCCAGTCTGAGTCTAGAAAATGCAGTCTGAGTTCAACTACTACAAGCATTGAATTTCCTCATCATCTCTACACTATCAGCTATTGTCGACCCTGCAGTACCAACGAAACCCAGTGACGCACAGCTGCAGACAGCTTCCTCTATGTAAAGTTGTACATTGGATACTTTACGAGGAGAACAATGGTTCTGCATCTTTTTGATACTGTCCAGACTCATTGGAATAGACCCAAATTTCTGGCCGTGACCAGCAGACGCAAGCTCCCGTTGTGTTCGCACTACTAGTTCATCTTGTTCCCTCAGGAAGTGGAGCTTAAAATTTGTAGAGTTCTTAGATAGATCACCCAAGTAAGTTCCGGTCCAGTTGCTTTCAGGAAGGTCCGTCATTACAAACACATGAATTGGACCTGGATTCTTTAAAGTCAAAGATTCCAACTTCTGGTTTAAACCCATAAACGTGCTCTCCCTGTGATTCTTGAACTGGCCATCTAGCAGTCTAAGCTGCGCACAGAGAAACGGTGCCTTTATGGTTTCCGAGGCAAATTTCTTGCCCGCACTCATGATCTCTCGAACAAAAGGAAGGAAATCCACCTTCTCAATCAAAGATTTTATCTCCGGAACACTTGAAGATTTATGGAAATCGATATACAATTCAGAGCCTTTGTATGGAGCCGTGAAGAGGCTCCCAAATGCCAGAATAGCTACAGACTCAGCTTCTGTACCATCTCCAAGAGTCTTATACACATCTCGTCGCCTTCTCAGGTAAGATATTTTCTTCTTCTTCTTAAGCTTCTCATCAGGCTGGAAGGAATCTAATCTTCCATCAGAATCTCCATTTTTATACGTCCAAACCGTTGTTCTGCAATCTTCATCCACCGCATACAAACATTTATCTACATTACCACGAACTCCAGATAACAAATAGCCACACTGTTTCAAGGATTCGTGAGCCTGAGATTGTTCAGATAATTCACCAGAGCATAGAGTCTCTAAGTCAACACCACACAGTAGAGATGCGAAGAACCTGAGATCAATGACTCGAACAGCCGAAGAAGATACCAGCGACGAAATGTCTACAATATCAGCTATCGAAACGTACCTGTAAACACAAAAATTCGTCAGACACTGTGATAATTTACCAAATTCCAAACGAAAAAACGATGACTTAACAAAAGGGCACAAGTAGATGCTAGCTAAAAGCAAGTGCGCTTGACCTGCCAGTTCTAAGAAGCTCAATAGAATGATTCCAAACTGAGGCTCGTATCTCGCTCGGGCTCAAAACCCTAAATTTCGGACAGCTACCGAGAGCGACGGCGTGATGATCCAGCACCGGAGGAACAATTAGAGTCCGATTAAGGACTCCCGCCATTAGAACCGCATTCTTAAATTCCGAAAGCTGATTACTGAATCCACTGTGGGGAGCGTACCACAGAAATCTCTGCCCTAGAAGAGTTCGTGATAGTATCTCGGATCTGCACTGAGGGAATTGGACGGATCCAGAAAAGGCAGAGATCGAGAACAGGGATTTGGGTATCTCGGAGTAAGTGATGAAGAAGACGAATACGAACAAAACAGCAAGTAGAGAGACGGAGCAAAGACATATGGCAGATTTGTTGGTTTGCTTCTTCCTGTTCGGCCATGGCCGCGGGCTTGGTCTACTGGGACTGAAGAAGCTCTTCATATTTTGCTCCAGAATTTTTAGACGCAATCGTTTGTGTATTGTTTTGTTCGTGTGTCGACGCTGGTAAAACGGTGCGTATTTCAATTTTGGGCCTATCTAGTTTTCTGTGATGGGCTTAGCCACATCCAGAAATAACATTGGTTTTAGTAAAAAAAAAATTCAAATTAAATGTCGTTTTTCGATTTTTAATTCAGAATTTTAGATAAAATTATAGTTTTAATTTTATTATTGTAATGTATTAATAATAGACAAAAAAACTATATAATATATTAATAAAATATATAATACAAATTTTAATATATTTTTAATATATGTAAAAAAATCTAAATATTATTTAATTTGAAACGGAACGAGTAATAATTATGTACGTTTGTGGTTATGAATTAATTGAAAATAAAAACAAGCAGAAATTAGTAATCTTCACTTTCATAAAACTTATCTCTATAATATTATTTAAGAAGACATTTTTGGAAATAAACTTTGTTTTGTACGTTATTACATGAAATGCCATTACAATGACATTACAAATAACAAAAAATAATTAAAATAGAAAATGATATAATTGTCTTTTATAATTAGTGATAAGAATATGGAAAATATTTATTTTGTATTAAAGATGTTATTTACTATATATTTTAAATAATAATCAATTCATATATATTCAAAGAACAAAAATCTATTCGAAATCTTGATATATTTTTCATTATAGTTTATTATATTTTATTTGAATTTATATCAAAATAAAAGTTGAAAAATATTTTACTAATTTTATAAAACATTAAACACAATAAAATTGATTTTTTAAAAAAATTCGTTAACTAACCATAAAACTAGAATAATTAGACGGTGCATAATAGAGTTATGTTTTCAAGATTATATGTTTTACGGATTAGCTCGAATAATATTTTAATCCACTGCCAAACATGTTAAATAGACAAATTATTCCATTTGGCAACTCTATCTATAATCATGAGTTAGACATATTATAAAATTAAAATAAAATCAATTTTTCTTAAATTTCAAAACAATTTCTTTAAAAAAATGACTCCGCGCTAATTAGTACGGGTTAAATCTTAATTATATAAATCCAGAAGGGCTAAGCAGTTTTAGTACATCATTGAACGAATTTAAGGGTTAAACCAAGTCAAAGGCAAAGCCAATAAGATTTAACATTAGTTTTAACTTTTTTTTCTTCTCCACCTAATAAACAAAGCTGAATTGAGCAGTTAAAACGAACCTAATAAAACAATCTTATTTTGAAGTTAATATAACCAAGAACAAACCCGAGAGCCGAGCCCCGGGACCTGTCTGCTAATTGTCATTGTTGGTAGTCATGTTAACGACAGCGAGTCACTTGGCTACGCCTAAAACTTGAGAGACCATTCCATCAGCAGTGCTTTAGACAGCATGAATCACAGTGTTCATGTCCGAACCACCACTGGCTGGATTGGGATGAAAGGCTGATTGCCTCGAAGACGATCCTCCAACGAGATTCAGTGAAAGAGACTGTTCTGATACACCGTTTTGGCTGGACTCCCCGAGGCTGAGCTGAGACATACCAAGAAGTTGATCGACGTTTATGGGGGCGGCTTTTGAGTGCACAGCTGTTGGCCTGAGGATCTCGTGAGTCTCTTCCTTTGTCGGCTCGGTAAAATACGCAGCAGGCCATATCGGGAACGCGAATGGGTAGAATGGTGAGAAGTAGGTCGGATATAGAACAGGGAATGAACCAGGTGGTTGTAGCTGCGTTTGGATGGTGTCTTCTGGTCTGAAAGAAGCAGAAACTGTTACAGCTGGTGGTTCCTCAGCACTAGAGTTGGTGGAGTTCATGGATTCACACTCTTCCGTTTCCAGGATCAATGGTGCCGGAACAGACTTAGTGCCCTGCATTTGTGTTTCCACAGGAATTTCCTCGGCTTGCAGTTCTTGAGAATCCATGAGAACGTCTGTTACCTGCAAAGAAAATTATCGCATAAACAAAAAAAAACTATCGATATTGGAGTGTAGACAGACACATAAGGTGAACTTTCTAAGCACAAAAAGCGACCCTGCTTCGACAAGTTACAACCTCAACTAGATCCCACATGACTACGTGCTTAAATGAGATTTTCTGGAAGAATGGGAGACTAGAGATAAAGCAAAGGGGGCTAACTAACTAACCTCATCAGGAATCATATCGAAGAGACTAGAACGTCTCTTGCGGCGAGACACATTGGATTGTCTGATGAAGTACTTCTGAGCGTGACTAGCAACTTGAGTAGGTGTCCTCGTTGTCACATAGTTCTTGGAGATACCTCGCCAATCGCCTTTTCCCAGCTTCTGTAGACCCAATAAGAACATCCTATGCTCCTCTTCTGTCCACGGGTTTCCTAAACAATATTCATTACAAAACAAAAAGTCGGACAATTTTCAATAGTTCCCAAAAAGGTAACCTGAAAACCCATATGATACAATTGAGAAATATCTTTTGTTTATTATTGCAATCAAACAAAGTGAGAAGTACATTGTCCCAACAAACTTATCCGAATTTCGGTTTATGTGGGTGTTGTTTATGCATACAACTCTATAGTTTCTTCTTTTCTGATTCACCATTGTTCTACTAACCATTAAATTGGCATAAATCGTCAAAGAAAGAGAAAAAATCTCAAAAGAGACAAACCTGATAACGAGACTGATATCAATATGTAAAATCGGAAACGCAAAGAGGGAATCAGATATACCTTTCTTTCTCTCGCGGCTAGAAGATGAGCCGGGAACAAAATCCTCGGAGGCGTAACCGTCGCCAACGCCGTGGTCGGGGGCATCACCGGGAGAATCTGGATTGTTCGACCCGATTCCGCCAAGCCCACCCAATCCAGAGCCAGAGTAGTGGCTGAGATTACCCATACTGGCGCTTTTCCGGATCGAACCCTCTGTGAGCCGAACACCGAAGAGCTTAACCCCGCGATTCGGACATGTACGTGAGTTGTGGCCATTTTGATTGCAGTGAGAACAACGGCGAGTCATATCCGATAAGGATTTTGTTATCCTAATCGGATCTGATCGTGCTCGATTCGCCGTCGATCGGATCGAAGATAATCTCGGAAACACAGAATCTGATAAAACGGGAAGAGAGAGACAATTTATAAAGGGGTTTTTTATCTGGTCGGATTTATTACACAAACTAAAAAAATACTGTATCAAGTTATCTGCTGTGTCGCAAGTAGATTTTTCATTTCCTTAATTCCGTTGACTTCTAGTCAAAGTAATTTATCTCACTTTATCATTTTTCTTTGGAATACCTTTGAATTGAATTATATTCAACCTGCGTTTCTTTTTAAATGTCGTTTAAGATTTTGTCACATATATTAATAAAACAATACAATTTTTTGTTTTGTCTCTTATTAATGCACTATATAATGTGTTCACATTCATTAATGAGCTGAAAAATATGGATAAAAATAGAAAATTTATTAGTAAAAAACTGCATTAAAAATGTAAAACAACACTTAAAATAAAACAAAATTAAAATCCTAAAACAACAATTAAAAAGAAACAGAAGGAGTATTACTTGTAGACTATTTTTCAATTAATTCCATTTTTTTCTCAACAAATGGTTGCAGTTCTTCTCTTAAATTATTCGTAATAATTTGACTAAAGACAAAAACATGTAACTTAATGATACTGTATGTGATAGTGTTATCACCATCCAATTCAAATTAAACTAGCACACTACATGATTATTATTTTTTTTGGTAAAGTAGTACACTACATGATTGTTGACACATAAACAAATTATACTGATTGTTGACAAACAAAAAACAAATTGAGTTGTTTTTAATTCTAAAACAATCGATATTATTTAATATAATATGTTACAACAACTTTTTATTAAATTTTTTATCAACAACTTGCATTATTCTATTAGTATAGTTTGTTTTTTTAGTCGTCATTATTCTACTATAGTTAAATTCATGTGAAGATGAATTTCATCTTGAACAACTCTATTTTTGTAATTTAGAAACACTCTTTGTTATAAAACCCCAAAAGAAGAAAAAAAACACATGAATATATATATTTTTTTTTTGGTTTTACACATGAATATTTTATTGAATGTTACAACGTAATCATCATAAAAACCACATCTCCTAACTGTTACAAGTTACAATTTCGAGGAACTTGTAAGCAAAGCTGCAAAAGAAAGATGGTCACGATATGTTTATTTATATGGTCGAAGCACGGACGTGTCTTATCATGATTCATTAACGAGTGATTGGATTTAGATAAGTAGGACCCACTTATCTAAGCCACGTGGTCACAAGTAGAACGACTAATTAGAAAGGCAATAACTGCATAATATGACTTTCGACGAGAAGTTTCTCAGCCGTACACGTGCGTCCTTCTTTCCGTATTTCGAACTCAAAGTCCAACTTTATCTGTAAACTTCAATTTATTAAGCCCACCCTCATGTTTAGGCTATTGGGCCCATGACACTCGGCCCTTTTAAGGTTAAGTGTAGTTTTAGTTCTGACCAGTTGCTTGAGCTACAAGAAACCATTGATGCCCTAATTCTGTGCGTGCGTTTGAGTAAAAAAAAAAAAGGCTTTCGTATATGTATATGAGAAGCCCATCGATTTATCGGCCTGTCTTAATTTTTCAAAAGTAATAAAAGCGCTCATAATCGGCCTACAAAAAAACAAAATGGCCCCAAAACTTTGTTCAGTCTAAACCATAAAAAAAATGTTAAGAATGTTGCCATTTATGACTAAAAATAATGTACATCTCAAATATGACCCGAAGTTTTTTCTTAATTTCGCCGCCGGCAACATTAAGTAAGAACTACAAAAAACGTTACGGACACTAAAATATCTTATATCGATTAGCTAGTTAGCATTTTAGCACATGATTCAACAATGACAAAAACACTCCTAATTAATTTTGTTTGGTCGCTACTCCAACAATACAAACATATTTAAGTAACGCCATTAATTATTTGGTCAATTTATTACCCAATAAATTTTTAGAGCATATGGTGTTTGAAATTCATAGCATGCCAAGTAATGCAGATCTAAACTCTTAAAAGCTTCTATAGAAACACAACTTTGTGTTATTTATTATATCGTTTGTCTGTAGAAAGATGAAATAATTATGTTTTTGTAAAATTTACTAAAACCTAACACATAAAATCTATATTTTATTATTAAAAATTTTGGCGAAATAGAAGTTTAAGAATACTATTACCTTTTTTTTTTAACACTGAACAAATTATGATAAATACTAATTCTACAACGGACAACGCTATCCGCTCCACAGCGATACGTGATCACGATGAACACTTGCACCACGCTGGAGATTTCTTTATAAGTTTGTCTCTATTTAATCTGCAGAAATTGCGTCCTCTGAAAATCGAAATTCATACCTCCTGATGTAAAAGCATTAATAAACATTTAGTTAACCATTGGGTTTCCACAAATACTACCACTTAAGAAGGTCTGATAATTTCTGACCAAAAAGAAAAAAAAGGTCTGATAATAATTTGGGTAAGAAAAAAGTCCAAAAACGAATTAAATTGAGAGAAGAAAGACTTGTAAGAAAGAGGAAGAAGAAGAAAATTAAAAAAAAAAAAAACATAATTAGAAAGAAACGCATGCACCCGTTTCCGTAAATCTCCTTCGTCCCTTTCTAGATCTCTCTCCTTTCCTCTGCTTCTGCTTCTGCTTCTAGGGTTTTTGATCTCTCTTTCTCTCTCTACGCGCAGGTGAAACAATCTCACAGTATAGGGTTTTGTTACAATCCCGTCCAATGTCTGCTTCGCCTGCGAATTCGAAGTCTCTCCATGGTTTTTCTTCTCTCACCCGTGGAGCTCAAGTCTCTGCTATCACTGATGTTGTGGACCCCAAATCAGAGGCAAAATCGGAGAGGACTGCATATCCGTCGGCGGAGACGGTCGCTGTTTCCAACCGAACGGTGGCGTCACGCTCGAGTCGTCAGCCGCGGCTCTCTTTCTCCTCCTTTGCTCCGTCATCCGATAACGATTACCCGAGGAGGCTGAAATCCGATGCTACCGAAGAGACTCCGCCGCAGAGAGAGGAAGTTCCGGTGTCGGTGAAGGTGGGAGAAGAAGCGGAGGAGGAGGAGGAAGAGGGGGAGGTGAAGAGGACTTGGAATCTGCGGCCGAGGAAGGCTTGTGGTGGTTCGAAGAGGGGAAACGGCGTGTTCCCCGCGGATGCGTGCGGCGGAGGAGCTACGGAGGTGAGGAATCAGAAAGCAGGCGGAGTAATGGAGCCGAAATCAAACAGGCAGAGAGGAATCCCGGCGGAATCTCCAGGATTAGGCGGCGTTGAGGTAGCGAACGAGAATCACAGGCTTTGGGTCGCTCTTTCTCGAGACGAGATCGAAGAAGACGTGTTCAGCATGAGCGGGAGCAGGCCATCTCGCCGGCCACGAAAGAGGACCAAGACCTTGCAGAAACATCTCGATGTAAGTCACCATGTGTTCGACGAATTGCCTCACTCAAACAAGATTATGTTTTTTAGTCTCTCATTGAGTAGAATGTCTGCGATGTTAGGTTATCTCCCCTGGATTGTGTCTTGTTGGGATGAATGCTGATTGCTTCAGAGTATCCAATTCTCCGGCTAAGGTGCGCGCAATTCACTTACTTGCTCCGATCAACCTACCCTTTTAACTACATTGATCGGTAGATTTGTAGTATGAACTATAGAAGCGATTCGAGACCTTTTGTGCGGTTATACGAATGATCTGAGGTTTTACCATACTATATAGTGCTTACAAAGATACAGTAAACCCATATTTGCAGAGCTCATTAGCTTTTACATAAGCAAATGGTACTGTATCTATATGTTGTACCCTTAACAGCGATTTCATTTCATTTGCAGCGATGATCCGCCCGGCAAAAGAGTATTTTGGTGAAGAAAAAAGGTGAAGTCATTTCCCTGATTGAAACTTATCATTTTCATGCGTAATGTTATCCATTGATCTGATCTTTTGAGCTTTGGGGCTTAATTAGTTGGGAACTTGTTTCTGGTTTGTTGCAGGGTAGATAGGTATGCTGGTGACATGGTCTAGTATCCAGATACACAACAGTAACAGATAGGAAGACGAAATATCTCAGAGACCTTGTTCTTGTCTCATATCAAACTTAGTAGTAACAAAGTTTTAAGTAAATATGGGTAAATTCACAAATTATATCTATATATATATAAAGAAAGAGAGAGAGAGAGAGAGGTTCGATTTTGAGTTATTGATAATGAAATGCAGAAATTCGGTTAGTAGTATGATGCTTTGTAGTTAAATCTAATGGCAAGAGTAAATTTTATTTCTTTGTGCTCCTTTTTTTATTACCTGCCAAAGCAAAACAACCGTATGAAAGGTTTATTAAACCATAGATAAACTGAGACTCATATAAGTTTTCAAGTACAATAAGGTTTCTAAGAGAAAGCAGCAAAACCTGCAGTTTGAAGCTATAGGTCGGGTAACTGTGAATTCCGATTTGGTAACAACATTGTTGAATGGAAACAGCTATGATCGATAATATCACGAAATTGAAGGAATAAGGTTGAACAAAAGCAAACTAACTAAAATTTGTGGGATTACATACTATGCGTTAAATCAATGAATTTGTTAAGGGATAAAAAATATAATAGTTGTGCATAAGTGAAAATGTGACAAATGTTTGGACTATGTGAGACGTAGACCACTTCGAAGTTTACTGCATATTGGTGATCAGTTGTTGATGGTTTTAGATCTGATGACCCCATTTCTGATACTTGTGATCAATTGTTGATGGTTTTACTAAATTGTTTTAGGTATGTATGCATAAGATTTATAATTATTAATTTATTATATTATTGGGACCATATATTTAAATAGGGATTTAAAAAAAAAATTATCTTATTATCTTATCGAATTGTGTTAAATTTTACACTGGTCCGACTCGGGACCGGAGAAATTTATTAATTTATAGTGATTATTAATTTATCGAGTATTAATTTATAGAGGTTTTACTATATATGAAAGACAAAGAATGATAAACTTTTTAATGGGATTTATTAGGGATTAAATAGAGATTATTGGGTTATGGGCCTTAATCTCTAGAAAGTGTGAAGTTGAGAGGAACATTGACTAATATATAAAGGATTTGGGTCAATACACTCATTCTCAATTGATATTGAGTTGAAAGCTCATGAAACTTAACATGATTGATGTTTGACTAAAAAATATCAAAAAAATCACACTAGAATTAGTGGGCATAAATTTGGGTGATGAGATGCATGTTAAGGGATAAACGGTTATGTTTATTCTTCACTAAAATATTCAAGAGAGTTGGTAAACATGGTTTCAAACCCGGAAATGTGGCCATCTTTTGCGATGGAGCTTTTTGATTGGAAGAGTTTAAAGGACCAAATCATTGATTTTGAGCTGTTTTACGAATATAGAAGCTATAATATCAATGTGGAATTACTTACTCGTAGTGCCTGAAATAGAAATTCATTGTTTTCTTTTGTAAGCACTTCTATGTTATCTAAGAAAAAAAATCATTGTTTTCTTATGTAATCACATGAGTTTTCTCACCATCTAAGAAAAATGGTGGAAAATATGCAAAGAATTACCGTCATATATAACCAATGATGACAAGATTGAAGACGAAGAGTAAAGAAGCTTGCAGCATATGATGATGTAAGTTTCAGTTTGGTTTGTGTATGTATTTATAGTTTGAAGTTATGTTGTAATTTGTGTTTTTGTTTTGGTTTTAGTTTAGTTTCTACCTATGTTTTTAGTTCCAGTTTATGATGATAGAAGAATAAACTGTGTTATATGTTAGTTTCATAGTATGTTAGTTTTGTGTGATCTTTCCTAGTAACATGCATATATTATTATAGTCTATAAATATAGATAATTCAATTCATGTTGTTACATCAAGTTAATCTCAAATATTTTCTAATATATAAGGTATGTTATTCGGTTTGATTCATGAAGGACAACAATGTTTTTAAAACATTGGAGTTTACCTTTCTCTCATTTTCATGTTGTGACTAAAGAATAGAAGAGATTAGCGGAGGGCTCAGTTGACCCATATAGGTTTTTATAAATAATAAAAAAAAAACAAAAAAACTTATTTGCTTGTATCTTGAACATATAATTTTGATAAAATGATAACAATTTTGTTTATTGACCCGAGTGAAAAATGTTCAAAATCAATGTTGACTTTTGATTTATCAACTTTGACCCATGATTTATGTTATATCATTTATATTTTGACAGTATTTTACTTTAAATACAAAACTAGATTGTGTGAAATAAAAAATAAAAACTAATTTAATTGTTATTGATTCAAATATGTTTAATTGTAATTTATAAGTTTATAATAGATTTAATACATGTTTGGCAACAAGTTTAATTTATTTTTAAAAAACAAAAAATATTTAGAATCAGATTCTAAAAATGCTTCAGTTTTGATCGTATAGATATTTGATCCCATTGAAAACAGTGGCTAGACCCGCCACTGCCTCGCCCATAGATATGCTCACCGTTCATATTTGTGTAACAAAAATGGCATCTTAAGCCTAAGGCCCTAAGGTGATAAAGGATAATCTAAGCCCCCAATAAGCTCAATGGGCTCGCATTATGGATTTCAAATCCAAAAGGTCTAAGATAACCTATGATATGTGCTTCTCTCTTTTTTTTAGGAAATGTAAATTTTCTTTTATTTGCATGAGCATGCTTACTTTGGAAAAGCTTCTCTGTGTTTGTCCCATTAATTAGGAACTTCTTATTACTATAATGGGAATAATTATTTAGGGGATTTAGGGCATATCATAGGTTATCTTAGGCGTTTTTGTGTTTCATCACATAAATGATTATAGTCCATAATCATTTGACTCTCACCGTTTATGCTCTTCTACAGCGAAGCCAAATACTCATTTTGTCGGGTTTATTACAATATTTTAATAGTTTTATTCAAGAAAAAAAAAAAAAAACAGTTCCGAATCAAAACTTTTTTTTTTTTGGGTACAAAACCGAATCAAAACTTAATCACTCTTACATGTAGTTCTGGAATAATAAACTTAAAAGAAAACGAAGAGTAATATTTGAAGTGGGCTCCTCTTGTTTCCAAAAAGCCGATTCATTTGAGAGCAACTTTCACTGATTACATCACATACAGCAGAAACAAATCATATATAATGTTGATATCAAAGAATACCATTTAATAAAAAAAATGGGAAATCAAATTTCAAAATGAATCCAAATCCAAAACAAAACCGAAGTTAACCGCTTATTCATATGCCATTTGTGTACAGTGATGTTTTACATAGAGATTGATTACTTGCTGGCTGGTCCAAATTTGACATATTTGAATTTTGGCAAAAAAAAAAAAAACCATTACTATAATAGGAACTACTGATTATAAGAGTTAATAATATTTAGTTAAATTTTCTTAACATAAAATTAGTTATAAATCATGTGCCATTATTATTATTGTTTTCTCCATGTGCCATTAATTGCTTTATCTACGTCACACACAGTCCCCATTGTACTAGAGATGTAGTATTTCTTTTCAACCACCAACCACACACAATCGCACAAATGATTCCTCCTAACCCTTTCACCAAGTGGAAATTAGGTTCTAATGCTAAATTTCATTATTACCCTTCGTTCCTACTACAATATAGGGCTCTCCAGCGGGTGAGACCCGCCTCGCCCCGCCAGATCCGCTCTGCTGCGGATACATTTTTTTTTGGTCCATGAAAACTCATTCCGCTAAATCCGCAAAAATTAATTTTGGATGTTTTCAATAATATATAGAAAACTCCGATCATTCAAGTCATTATTTCAAGTCTTCTAAAACTAGACTCCAATTGATCATTAGTTCATTACGATGTAATGACCAAAATATATAGCTAGTTACACATAAATAGTGATGTTCCTACATAAGACAAAGTAATTAGCAAAAAAAAATGGAAAATTATTTCGTCATTCTAAGAGTTTCATAAGAACCATATAGTATAAATTTATGGTTTTTATTTTATTTTGCAGGATGACTTAGTGTGGCCATTTTTAAATTGTGTATGTATTATCTCTCCATAAAAGGGTACATATTCCACACACACATAAATGTATATATGTAACTAGTATTTGATTTAATTTTTACCGCTAATTAATTATCTTGATGGGAGTATTCTTTATAAAATTGTGTATGTATTATCTCTCCATAAAATTGTTTGATGGGAGTATTCTTTAAAGGTTAGTCAAATGAGTCCGTACATATATAATTGCACGTGCCTCGCATTATAGCCCAAAGAAAGAATTTTAAATAACAAAACAAAAATATTCCAAGCGATTTTTGGCTAACCGATGAATCACATGATCAACACAGCTCACCCCATTAAATAAGTATAAGCAGAAGAATGAAAACATGCGAGTAGAAAATAGTAAATGTTTTCAGAGAACAAGTTTCAGATACATCCCACTTTTTGGCCTAGCCATTGCTCAAAACTTTTTGAAGTTAAATTGGTTAAATAAAATGTGCAAAATCATATGATATTTGTATAAGTAGATAATTTATTAAATATGGGTTTATGAATTTCTAACTCAAAACCAATTGGTAATCAGTGGATTGGCTCATATCTCTTATATATTAGTGTTAGTTTCTTTATATTTTTGATGTGGCATCCTAACGCGCCCTCTCGAGATGATGGCCCTTATCGGCCTATCTCGAACCGCCACTTTAGGACCGGTAATAAACCCTTCTTGGATCACCCTACTTGGGTCAACAAACGAGGTTCTGATACCATATTAAATATGGTCTTATTAGATCGGATCGCAGGGAGATTCAAAGCTTGGGCTGTGAAAACTTTATCCTTTGCTGGGAGGGCTCAGCTCATTGCCTCCGTTATCTATGGGACAGTCGTCTTCTGGATCTCCACATTCATGCTCCCCTAAAATTGTATCAAGAAAATTGAGTCCTTATGTGCTCGCTTTCTCTGGTCAGGGAACATCGATAAATCAGAGGGGGCGAAAGTCGCTTGGAAAACAGTCTGTCTCCCAAAGGAAGAAGGTAGTTTGGGCTTACGTAGCTTTTCTCATTGGAATACCACCTTATGTTTAAAGCTTATATGGCTGTTGTTTTCAAAGGATGACTCACTGTGGGTTAGCTGGCATAAACATCACCACATCAAGCACCTAATTTTCTGGGATTTGAAAGAATCAAAAGTGGACTCTTGGAATTGGAACTCGTTACTCCGGCTCAGACCTCTGGCAGAGAGGTTCTTACACTGCGATCTGGGAAATGGTAATAAGGCAAGCTTTTGGTTCGATACTTGGTCTCCATTTGGACCTCTTATCAAAATTATAGGAGATTTGGGTCCCTCCTCCTTTCGTCTGACCAGAGATGCAACTGTCTCCGCTGCTTGTGGTTCGAATGGTTGGATTCTACCTCCCCCAAGATCAGATCAGGCCTTAAGCATTCACATTCAACTGACCTCCATGGATTTGCCCACTAGCTCGGATGAAGATGACTCGTATACTTGGGTTGTTGAAGGAAAAATATGCATTGGATTCTCAGCTCCTCTTACTTGGCAGGCTCTGAGACCACACAAAGCGACAATGAGTTGGGCTAGTTCTATCTGGTTCAAGGGAGCGATACCTAAGCAGGCTTTTCATATGTGGGTTGCGCAACTTGATAGATTACCAACGAGAGTGCGTCTTGCCTCTTGGGGATTGCAAATCCCAACCCATTGTTGTCTTTGTTCTGTTGTTGCAGAGACTAGAGACCACTTGCTCCTCTCATGCGAATACAACTCTGAAATATGGACAATGATTCACCAGCGGCTCCGCCTAACACCCCGTATTTTCCTGTCATGGGATGAGCTCCTCTCGTGGATGAGAACTACATCGAAAAGCGCACCGAGGGTGCTAAGAAGATTGACGGCACATGCAGCAGTGTTTAGTATCTGGAGGCAACGCAATAATGTCCTCCACAACTTGCAATCCATCCCAGCAACTTCTATCTTTATAGAAATAGATCAACTGGTCCGAAATTCCATCACCGCTAGAAGACAGAGGAAGCGCTTCCATGATCTAATGGTCCTTTGGATTAACTAAGAGGAATCTTCTTTTCTCTTGCTCTATTGTCGCCATGTTTTTTATTTATTTTTTGCTAAGGCTTCAAGCTTTTAGGTAGTTTACATTCCTATGTATTAACCTCATACTTTCATTCCTAATGATATATACAATTTAGCAAAATAAAATAAAATATGGGCTTATTGGCTTCCAACTCAAAACTAACTAGGATTTAACCCGCGGTATAATTAGCGCGGGATAATTTTTTTTTTTTTAAATTGTTTTATTTTTTATTTTAAATTGCTTTTAGTTGAATTTTATAATATGCATAACTCATGATTATCGGTAGAATTGTCAAACGGAATAATTTGTCTATTTAACCCGTTTTGCAATAGACTAAAATATTATTCGGGCTAATCCGTAAAACATTAACGGAATAATATGCATATAACGGAATAATATGCATATAAACTTAAAAACATAACTCTAGTTTTGTGACTCTAGTTTAATGAGTCTAGTTTTGTGGTTAGTTCAAGAACTCTTAAAAAAAAAAATTTGTGTCTTACTTTTTATAAAATTAGTAAAATATTTTTTAACTTTTATTTTGATATAAATTCAAATAAAATATAATAAATTATAGTGAAAAATATATCAATATTTTGAATAGATTTTGTTTTTTGGATATATATATATATATTGATTATTATCTAAAAATACATAGTAGATACCATATTTAATGCAAAATAAATACTTTATATATTCTTATCACTAATTGTAAAAGACAATTATACCATTTCCTATTTCAATTATTCTTTGTTATTTGTAATGGCATTTCATGTAATAACTTACAAAACAAAGTTCATTTTCAAAAATGTCTTCTTAAATAATATTATAGAGATTGGCAATGAGTGGATCGGTCCATATCTTTTATATATTAGTGTTGGTCATTTTATATTTCCGATGTGGGATCCTAACACGCCCCCTCGAGATGATGGCTCTTATCGGTTCATCTCGAACCGAATTCCACTTTATGACCGGTAATAAACCCTTCTTGAGCCACCCTATTTGAGTCAACAAACGAGACTCTGATACCATATTAAATATGGACTTATGGGCTTGCAACTCGAAATCAATTGGCAATTAGTAGATTGGCCTATATCATTTATATATTAATGTTAGTCCCTTTATATTTATGATGTAGAATCCTAACATAATTTATACCGTAATACAATATTTTTATAGAATACTGGACGATATATTTAGACGTACGTTTCTTTGTACTAAGTCTTCAAACAAATTATGTATAATATCTTATTTAAAACTATCGTAAAGTAAAAATCCACAAATAAAGCTTTAATAATACAAATCTAAGTGTGGGTTTTGCAGATGTAAAATGTGTTGTTTGCAGTTCATATATGATATGCATCGATGCAGTTTTGGAAACCAACACAAATCTCTAGCATTAGAGGATGATTTCTTGACCCAGACCCCTACCCATTTTTTTATGGTGTCAAGATAAGGAATAGATTAGTAAGATTTATTTGCACACAAAAAAAGATTAGTAAGGTTTCACCATCTTTAAAGTTTGAACTTTCATTATGTGATTATATATCTTAATTCTTATGGAGTTATATTTTGATATTATGAAGAGGGTTTATCTCCTAAGGCAAAGAAGTCCAACATGCTTCTTATACTACACAGCCTCATCAATCCGCACATCCACAGAGAACTGAAAATGTATCCATCCTTATCATTTCTTCTAATGATAGTGTACTTCTTTCCCAACATTTGGAAAATGCTTTTTGTTTCAGCGATTTTTCGTTCTTTTGAGGAAACAGTTCTCCTACAAAAGAAATAATGCGTTAGGAGCCCGAAAAACACGATTAGAGGTATTTTTTGAGGATTCTCTGACGCTCAAGTCAATAAACGAGAGAAAAAAAGACAACGATTTTGGCGTCAGTCCGGAAAGAATCGGAAAACAGGGAAGAAGAGTTAGGTGACATTGGGTCTATATTCATGGAGGGATATGCTAAGTATATGATGTTTGTGAGGTGATTTAAGATGGAAAAAATGAAAAAGATGAGAGATTTTTGGTGATTATGGGCAAGAAATGGTCGGAAGGTGTACGTCTGTGGACTGCCGGAGATTTTGGAAAGGTTCCGTGTTCATTGAGAACAATCGTGTTTTGGTGTATATTCATAATTTAAGGTTAAAAAACACTTGGATCGTATATCGGGTCGTATTTTTGGATGTCGGATCGAATCCAAAATCTTTTTGAGCTAGAGTCTAGTACGGTGCACTTAAGTATTTTTCTGCATCAAGACCTGCCAGGGAACGGTTCTATGCCATGTTGAACCGTTCGTACTTTGTTTCAGTGGCTTTGGTGTTGCATGGTCTGCACACCCCTCTAAGCTCTTTGACGAATCGCTTCCGTCCGTCTTTACGCGTCTGAAACCGTGTGGTTCGATTCTAAAGTACAACCGAAAGAAAAGAAAGAAAAAAAGTCATTTTCATTTGCAATTGTAGAAGAAAAAAAAATCTTCTTAGTATTCTTTTATTTTTCATCTTATAGTATAATAGAACTAAAAGGAAGGATATTTGAGCGTTGACTGGGGACAATCAAGAAGAAGAGCATAGGAATATTTGACCAGGAATGCACGTGTGGGTGGACAAGAGCACACGTGTGCTTTGCTGTCATGGGTGGTGTGGTTCGCTTAGGAATGTGTGCGCCACGTCGGTTCCACATGGGAGGATATATCGCACGAGCCAACTTGGTCCTTTCTTCTTTTTAATTACAAGCATTCCTTGAAGCTTCATCTTATCATCATTTATATATATATATATTTTTAAAAACATAGATTCCCAAAACCATTACTTAATTTGTTTATTATATTAATCATGACGATACTAGAATCTCAATAATTACGTCGGTCGACTCTGGTACACTATTTTTAATATGCAACTTCTTCGATATACATTTTAATTTTTTTGCTTTTTTTGATGTACATTCCAAATATTTTTTTGTTTTGACAAACATCACGAATTATTAAAATTCTTGTAATTGCAACATACATAATTAGTTTTACGATTGTATTTAGAAAACTGACAAATAGCATTTCAAAAACCACTATTAAGCTAATCTGATCCGACTGTGAGTGAAACCCAATTCAAAACCCGAACTCACCCAGCTTTCTTAAAATCCAAAATTGATTTGGGAAAAAAAATTAGGATCGTTAGAAAGAAAAAAAAATGACAAAGATTGAATCAAAACACAATAAAAAAATGTATATATATTAGAAGATGAACACAAACAAGAAGGTGATTTTAATCAAATCGATCAAAAGCTATAATAGACAAATCTCACCTTTTATATTGTCAACTTAACGATGAAAAAGAAACAAAAAAATTATTCATAAAAGTCTTGAGAATCAATTAAACGCAAACTAATTATTTACAAGAGGAAATTACTTACTCCATTTCCTTCATTTGAACTGAAGCAATCCTTATCCACGATACAATTCTTTTATATCCGATTCAATCTCTGTTTTTTTTTTTCCTCTCTAAGGAGAATCCTAATTTTTTTTCTCCAAATCAATTTTTATGCGTGGTATAACAGTAATATTCATATTACATTCGATGCGTGGAGTACTTTATATATATATATATATATCGATCAAGAATCAAACATTTATGTGAAACGTCGAATTCGAATGATCTTCTTTTTACTGCTAGGCCTCTTTCGTGCTCATTATTTCGATGTCAATGAGTATTTTGTTTGAAACATAAGGACTACATTTTAAACATTCGAATTATTACATACATGTTCGAGAGACTATATAATATTCGAACATAATAAGGAAAGTTAGGTCCAAACATTTAATGTTCCTCAATGATGACGTTAATCTACAGCCAATTCTGTAGAGAATAATTAAGCTACACATCAAACATGATTGACAAAATTGATAAATATTAGTCCTACCGAAAAAGCAAAACATGTATATACGCATCAAATGATTACATCATTAGAAAATACGATTTGTATTATTAAAGTTTTTATTCGTCGATCTTTGCTTTATACGTATTCGTTGAACTGTTTGGTTTGAGATAAAAAAAACAAAAACCAGATATATAATTTGGGTTTAAAACAAAAAAAATTACATGTGTATGAATTGAAATTCTGTTTTCGTAAATTAACACATGAAACTCCTTAAAATATTGGTTTTTGTGTTACCACAACTTTAAAGAATATAAAAAACAGTATTTACCAAAAAATGAAAATATTGGTTTTTGCTAAACAAATTTTGGTTTCTAAGTAAGGTATTTCATGTTGTTTTCGTAATTGATTAGCGTTTCCATCCTTGTCGTCGTCTCACCGGATTTTTACAAAAAAAAAAATCTTTTAAGGTTTTAATTTTCTGGGTAGTAGTTAGATATTGAGTTTTTTTAGTAATCTCTTATCTTTATCTTCGATCGTTTTTGGAGCTTTGTAATGGAATCTAAAATTGGCTTTCAATCTGGCAAATCTTATTTTCGGCAAAAAGTTCGCTAGATTCTTTACATTTTCTGTAGCGGTGTATCATTTTCACCGATGGACTTAGTTTTATAGGCTTACTTGGTTGTATGATTTTAGTTTTTTCATATGTCTCCTTTTCATAGGGCTTTTGTCTCCGGAAAAAGTTTGTTTTCTGCCGGTTTTTGATTTTAAAAAAATGTTGTTTTCTGCTGGCTTTTGTCTCTGAAGAAATATTATATTTCGCCAATTTTATATGTTTTAAGATTTTAATAATAAAATAAAGATTTGAGGGAAGAAAAAACAGTAAGGTATTTCATGTTTATATGAAAAATTTGAAAAGAAATTCAAATTTTGCGTATAATGATTGCAAAGAAGCAAAAATGATTAAGGCGCGTGGAAGCAAATGATAAGATGTCGGCGCGTGAGGTGACAAAAGAAAACGCACGGCCGGGTCGAGTGTTTTCGGGTCCCTTATAGTCACGTGAGTGGACCCACCTGCCCATGTTACCCTCTCGAGCCCAAAACTAGACTGAGTTATCACTTTCCGAATTAAAAAACAAAACCCAAATAAATCGTCTTTCGGCGGTGAAACCATATTTCTTACATCATTTTGTCAACAATAAAGATTATACATTAATCTAATGGTAAATATGTGATTACGGGTTTTTTAATCACAATTTATAGTGGTTGTGTCAAACTTTTACAAATTTTAATGAACTATAATGTTTTTATTTTAATTTAAACACTGAACAAATTATGAAAAAACTATTATAAGGACAATTCTATAACAGACAACGCAATCCGTTTCATAACAATCCATGATCACGATGAACGGCTTCATTTGTTGCATTACGTTGAAAATTTTCTAATAAGTTTGTCTCTATTAATTTGCAGACATTACGTCCTCTAAAAATTGAAACCCTGACCGGTTGATATATAAAAATTAATGAACTATTTGGTCAACTATTGGACCAAGGAAACTTCCGCAAACTATAATGTTTTATAGCTTAACTATTTTTTTGTTGCTTTGTAATTTTTTTTATTCGGTATGGTTTTATATTATTGTTTTAATGATTATCATTTATCACGTCTCAGCTTCAATTCACAAAAATTAAATGAAGATAGAGAAACAGTCAATAAATATTGGATCCATGAAGATAGTGTTATTGTAATGATAGATCCCACATCCCACATGGATATGATTGGATCACAACAGTTGATTGGCCCACAACTTTGAAGGAGTTCAGATTCATGTTGATTGTGTTTTGTACCAACCACTTGATTTAGTCCATTTTTTTCATTATTTGATCAACAAATTATTGCCAACTATTTCTTTGATATTTGGTCTCATCCGTGTGTGATCTTGACTGGTTGAGTTTTTTTTTGTTTTCCAATTATATATATTCTTTTCATATCATAGAAATCCATTTCAAAGAAATGATCAAAAACAAACTTATTTATTCAAGATATTAATTGTGATGCATGAAAATGATATTACTGAAAGAAATTAAAGAATGGTATAGTATTTTACAACATAGGCATAAATTTGTGGTAACTTGTATTTTTTCATACAAAATATCATATATAAACCAAAATATGTATATTTATATAGGATATTTTTTTTTTTTTTTTTTTTTTTTTTACATCATTGAAAACAAAGAAGGAAAAAACCGAGCGGTGGACGACTCTCTCTACTCTCTCTTCGAAGAGGTTTCAGATCTGAGATTGGTTTCGACCGGTATCCGGCCTTTTTGCCGGTGCCGTGCTGCTTTTGTTTGGTTTTTGTTGAAGCTTGGTGGTAGTAGTTTTTAGGTGCGTTGTTAGGGTCCGGTGGTTGAAGGTGTGTTCGTCCTGTAAGCGGTCTTGATCCTCTGATCTTTTCAGGGCTTCAGGTTGCGGTGGTGATGGTGGTGTTTCTCGGAGGCTATGTAACTAGTGGAGGCGCGAAGTCGGATCTGGCTTGGTTCAGTGACTCGTTTGGCTTTCGTTTGAGTTTGGGTGCGGTTCTGGTTTTTGGTATGGTGATATAAGGATTTTGCAATCCAAAGAGGTATCAATACCCTCTAAACGATGTAGTAAGAGGTTATCGAATCCAATATTGGGAAGTAGTTCTAACCACTAAGAATGCAAGGAATTTATGTAAGTTAAGCTAATTAAAGGGAGTTTGTTGTTAAGTATCCAAAATTAAGCAAGTAAAACAACTAAACAAAATGTAATCCAAATAATAAAGGCGGAGCAAGAGATAAGGTTAATGATTAAGAGGTGATCTAAGTCCAATTAGTGGTGTTCAATTACTCAAGAAGCTAATCCCTAGGCAATAGATCTCTAATCTAGATTAGTTCTCTTTCAAGCAACTAATCACTATGCTAATTATCAAACCCATTAGCAAATCATCATTTGTGGATTATCAATTAGCAAGCATTAAGAATCATAACAAGATCAACCAAAGATATGCCCTGAACAACTAATGTCTTAGGCTAGGAACATAAATCTCTTGTCTAGTTTGGTCTTGGCATTTCATCAAACACTTGGTGTTCATGAAATGCCTTGTGATCTAGATCCACTCTTTCAAGCTAGATCTTGCATTAGGGACTCTAGACAAGAAGGAATATAAGATTATTTAATCCTAAACACCACTAATCCAACCTTTGATCACCCTAATCTACCCTATCCCAAGATCCTTAAAACTACTCACTAATCATCATGGGTTTAACAAATCCAAGGAAAGAAGTGTTAAAGCTCATGATCAAGATGATTGAATGATTAGAAAGTAGAAGATAGATGGATTAAATCAAGAAAACAATACTCAAATTAAAAGGATCAATCTCTTACAAATCACTCTTAGAGAGGGTTTTTGCTTAGAAAAAGACTTAGCCCTTCCAAATTAGGTTTTTGGGCTTAAATAGTGAATAGTGACGAACCGGATCGACCCGGGACAAACCGGGTACCGATCCGGTTTAAATGGATAAAATGCTTGGTATCGATCGATACCCTCGGTATCGATCGATACTTCTTCAGTGGATATCGAGGTCACTCCTCGGTATCTTTGCTCCGTATTAAGGGCCATTTCCCCCGGGATCTTCCTGTGGCAATACCGAGCTGTGACACCGAGCAGGAGCATCGGTATTGCCCCTCGGTGTCGATCGATACTCGGTGCTGATCCTGGTATCGGTCGATGCTGCTTCAGTGGATACCGAGGTCACTCCTCGGTATCTTTGCTCCGTGTTAAGGACTTTTTCCTCCCGGGTTCTCCCTGTGGCAGTACCGAACTGTGACACCGAGCAGTGGCACATTGGTATCGATCGATACTAGGTGTCACACCTGGTATCGATCGATGCTCGGTATGGTATATGTCTCCTCTCTTCGGGTCTCGAACCTCCTCCAAAAGCACCTAGTAATGACTCCAAAATGCCTAAAGACCCACTAGGACCTAAAGCAACTCCTAATATCTAATTTGGAACCTAATTGCATGATAAGACCATGATTATGCATGAGAACTATACAAAACCATGCATGAAATGCATGCTAAAATATGTAATATGAGAGTATATCATATGGTGAAGCGGCGGATCGGGTTTGTCGGGTTTGAGTTGGCTTCAGTCGTGAGGCGACGGCTATCGGCTTCTGCTGAGGTTAGTGGTGCTGACTTTTGTCTTCGCGGTTCGTTTGGTTTCTGCGTCTCTTTTCAGATCCGGTTGGCCTCTCCTTCGTGTCAAGCGGCTCAGCTTGTCAGTTTTGTCTGGCTCCTTGGTTGTTGGTTTGGTCCCTTTTAGGACGTTAGTACGGTTGTGTAGTTGCCAGTTCTTCATTTTGTTCTCAGCTGCGTTGTATGCGCTGGTGGTAGTGGCACTATCCTTGCTTTTCTTCTTGTTCGGGAGTTGCTTTTGGTCCTTAGCTTTTATGCGTTGTCTCTGCTGCTCCTTTTTCTGCGTTTTAAAGGTGGTTTAGGTTCCTTGTGAGTTTCGTCTTTTGGATGGTATTTTGCTACGGATCCACCTACTAGTTCTTTCCTGAGGCCTCTTCGTTGTTTCAGTTTTGAGCTTAAGGCTTTGCAGTGGTTTCGATCTTCAGTTTTTCTCTTGCGAGGTGTGACTGGTCTCCTTCTGTAGGTGGCTGAGATCGTGTCGCTTATGTCCGCGTGTAAGAAGTGGTGATCTTTTTTGGCGTTTTTCCCATTTGGAGTTGAGGGTTCTGTTCCTTGAGCCTAAGTCTTCTTGAGAGCTCAGTTCTTTGGGGTGGCAGTGATAGTGTTGTTGCTTTCCGTTGGTGTGGCTCGTTTCTGCGTTCTTCCTGTCCGGAGCAGTGGTTGGTGGTGCTTTGAGTTAGTTTCTCCTTTGGGCTCGACGGTGTTCCGGAGCTGTATCAGTTGGTTGTTTCTTCTCTTGGTCCCTGTCTTTTGGCTCTGTTCTGGCATCAAACGGTTTGAGTTTGGTCGTAGAAGTGTTTCGGATCTTCGGTTTTGTTTTAAAGCTTTGGGTTCCTTTGGTCTTTCTTTCGATCTTTCCTCTTTCATAGCCTTATCACTTTTGATCTTGTTCGTTTTTCTGTTTAGCTTGTTTAATGTTTTTAAGGTTGTATCTTTTCATAGTCTGCCCAGTTTGGGTCTGTTGGCTTCGGGAGTGTCTTTTACTCGCCGACTTTTGTCTCTAGAAGGGATATGTCATTTGCCGGCTGTTTGGTGTATGTTTAAAACTGATTCTATCAATGAAAAAATATTAGACGAAAAAAAAATATATATGATATATTTTTATAACTAGCTAATTAGAAAAATCTCAGCAATTTGAAACTAGACTTTGGATTCGAAGCGCATGAATTTATAAGAATATATAAAAAAGACTGAATATGTGAGTCTAGATTATAATTTGAAACTAGACTTTGGATTCCATACATATATATATAGAACAATCTATAGGTTATGGAAATAGTTAGCTAAAGAGAGGACTTCTAGCATGTACTAGAATAGTAAAAGAAGAACAGAAAAAAGAAAAAGAGAAGACAAAGAGGGAACAAGTTGGGGATAAAATAATAGAGGTTTCAATAGATTATAATTGGCCAACCTGACAACCTCTCATTTCATTCAACTCCTATATTAATCCTCTCTTTTCATTCCCACTTCACATCTCTCTATCTCGCTCTCTCTCTCTCTCCATAAGAACCCTAGAAGGTTGCTCTTGTTCTCTTTACAGTTTCTTCCACTGCAATAAAACTTAGAGCTTTTGAGGTAAACTCAGCATTAAGAAGGGTTCTCTTAGTCAGCTATACCCATAACGATCAAAGCTTTTTATAATCTCATTTCC
Source organism: Eutrema yunnanense (assembly GCA_002933935.1). NCBI lineage: Eukaryota > Viridiplantae > Streptophyta > Magnoliopsida > Brassicales > Brassicaceae > Eutrema > Eutrema yunnanense. The sequence continues at coordinate 283,601 of PKML01043620.1, read as the reverse complement.
CAAAACCTTACTGTTTGAAATTATTGGGGTCAAGGCCAATATTATATATCATGATGATGGGAAAAGAGGATCTGGGTTTAAGTCTGAGCTTGGGATTTGCACAAAATCATCATCCTCTCCAGCTGAATCTCAAACCCACTTCTTCACCAATGATGTTTCCATGGAACCAGACCTTTGCTTCCTCCTCAGGTACGCTTCTTCTTCTTCTACAAAGTCTTGACCTTTTTCACCAAGAAACAAACAGATCTCGAAATGACCCATTTTATCATTTTTGCAGATCATCAAAACCAACAGTTTCTTAGGAAAATCGACGTGAACAGCTTGCCGTCGACGGTGGATTTGGAGGAGGAGACAGGAGTTTCTTCCCCGAACAGCACGATCTCAAGCACCGTGAGCGGCAAGAGGAGGAGCGAGAGAGAAGGAACCTCCGGTGGTGTTGGAGATGACCTCGACATCACTCTGGATCGATCTTCCTCACGTGGAACCTCCGACGAAGAAGAAGAATACGGAGGAGAGGCTTGTCGGAAGAAGCTCAGGCTATCCAAAGATCAATCTGCTGTTCTGGAAGACACTTTCAAAGAGCACAATACTCTCAATCCCGTAAGTGACTATTCAACATCTCGGAGTGAGGCTGTTCTTGTAAATACTCTGTTTTAACGAGTTCTTTTTTTGCTTTGTGGCCAATCTGCAGAAACAGAAGCTGGCTTTGGCTAAAAAGCTAGGCTTAACCGCAAGACAAGTGGAAGTGTGGTTCCAGAACAGAAGAGCAAGGTGGAGAGTCAGACAATTCATTCTATAATATAAATTGACTATTTTACCCTTGGAGACCAATGTTTATTTACAATACAACCAATTTTGTGCCTAATAGGACCAAACTGAAGCAAACCGAAGTGGATTGCGAGTATTTGAAAAGATGCGTAGAGAAATTGACTGAAGAGAATCGGCGGCTCGACAAAGAGGCGGCGGAACTGAGGGCACTAAAGCTTTCGCCGCGGTTGTATGGTCAGATGAGTCCACCGACCACGCTTCTCATGTGTCCATCATGCGAACGCGTGGCCGGACCATCGAACCACAACCAACGGTCTGTATCTTTGAGCCCGTGGCTCCAAATGGCCCATGGGTCAACCTTTGATGTGATGCGTCCTAGGTCTTAACTTTATTCCGGTTCTATGGGTTATTATGTTGTGTGGGTCATTGTACTTTTTAGATTATTGACTCTCGCTATGTATCCTTAAAAGCCCTTTTTCATTTTAAATTACTTAATCTGATGATTAAATTAGGTATTGATGAATACGTAAAAGAAGGGGGAAAAATCAGTTTATATTTTGTTTGTTTCTCAGCTCAGCTTTAACCACACTACAATGTTGACAAAATCATGAATCTATCTTAACTTACTATTTGACAAGATCTTAATATATATGCCAAACAGCTTAACCTTTGGAAAAACGAAACCTACTTAGTTTTCAGATGTAAAACTAAATCTATTTCATAGGATCCCCGAAATGTCATAGAAAACTCGGACTTAACCCGAACTAATTATAGCACAAGGTAATTTTTTTCTTAAAGAAATTGTTTTGAAATTTAAGAAAATTTGATTTTTTTGAATTTTATAATATGTATAACTCATGATTATAGATAAAGTTGTCAAACAGAATAATTTATCAATTTAACCCGTTTTGCTGTGGACTAAAATATTATTCGGGCAAAACCGCAAAACCTATAATATTAAAAAATAACTCTAAGATGCACCGTTTAATGACTCTAGTGTTGTGGTTAGTTCACGAATTCTTAAAAAAAAATTCAATTTTCTTGCGGCTAACTTTTTATAAAATTAGTAAAATATTTTTTAACTTTTATTTTGATATATATTCAAATAAAATATAATAAATTATAGTGAAAAGTATAACAAGATTTCGAATAGATTTTTTTTCTTTAAATATATATGGATTGAGTATTTTTAAAAAATCTATAATATTAAAAATAATTAAAAACCTAAATAGTAAATAATCTCTTTAATGATAAATAAATATTTTCCATATTTTCATCAATAATTTTTTTTAAAAAAATATATCATTTCCTATTTTAATTATCTTTTTTTATTTGTAATGGCATAATATGTAATAATTTACAAAACAAAATTCATTTTCGAAAATGTTTTCTTAAATAATATTATAGAGATAGAATTTAAATTGTGGTTTTTCACAATAAACCAAAAATGGCACATACACCCAAAAAAAAAAACCGCCAGGTTTTTCAAAATTGTACTTAGGGCTGTTAATTAGGACCAAAGTCAGGGGGTCGTCCCGGTCCGACCCTGAAAAACAGCGGGCTCAAGCGTAGAAATAAAAGCTCAAAAAAATTGGGCCTTTCGGGCTATTGTGTTTTTCGGATTTAGCCCGATCGGACTCGGATTAGCCCGAAAAGCCCGAACTATTTGATTACGTATGTTTTATTAAATTTGGGTTCGCTTATCATATGATTTCAAAACGTATGAACAAACGTACCATTATAGAATAAAGAAAGTCTAATTTGACTCTATATTTAGAAGACGATATGTTGGAACTGACTTTTTATGAAGACATGAATATTTTAGAATGGTGGAAATGTCAGTCACAACGTTATGGTGAGTTAGCTCGTATGACATGTGATATTCTAAGCATTCCGTTAACTACAATGGCATCCGAGTGTACATTTAGTATTAGTGCGTACGTCTTGGAAATCGTCTTTTACCAAGAAACGTTGAAGCACAGATTTGTACATGCACTTGGTTTTATGGGTTTACATTTCGTGATCCATGTACCATTACATTTTTTTTTATCGACAGCCTAAATACCTAGAACGGTTCGGAAATCCAAACCGGTGGTACTGAGTTTACAAAGGTAATATCCACTGGGTAGACACGAGCACTTCTTGCTAACTTGTCTGCCTTTGTGTTGTTTGCGCGTGGGACGAGTGAAATGGAGAAAAAAAAAAGCGTCCTTAGTGTTCATGAATTCTTCCAAGTGTAATGCAAACAGGTACCATTATCATTCATCCATATTTATTTCATATTTTTAAAATATTTATCTATAGATTTTCAATGACATTTTTAAAAGATTTATACCTCTAAAAGTTTAAAATTATTTTACTTTTTTTTTATTTGTAGCTCTTGATTGTGATGAGGATTTAGAAGACGATGAAAGAGATTATAATCTAAACTCTAGATTTGAAATGTTTTGATTTTATGTTTTATTTGGTAATACAATTTATTTGAATTTTATTTGTTTTTTTTTGTCAAACTTTTGCTTTTAAATTAAATTTGATTTGATATAATACATTTCAGTTTAGATTTATTTTGATAAATATTTTGTTTTAATTATTTTTTATTTGAGAATTATGAATTTTTGTGTTTGTAAAGAAAAGCCCGAAAAAATCCGAAAAACCCTAGAATCCTGTCCGGACCGGACCGAACTTTAGAATATAGACCCAATTTTTTTTCGGACCAGACTCAAATATATGCGGGTTTTACGAGTTTCGGGCCGGGCTAGCCCGATTGACATCCCTAATTGTACTAGTCACTGCTCTACGTAATGGCGGTTTGATTTCTTAGTCGCATAAACCTTGAAGGGGTCCAAGTAATGGGTACACCGATTAAAAACTATTGCGCAAAAGTCAAATCGACCTTTATACAGTAAAGTAATTATTCGAAGTGCTTCACTCTTATTGGGTCTTAATAGAGTGCATTTAATGGGCTGAGTTATCCGGCCCAAGTTTACTCATCTCGAAATACGTGATCTCTAGCGTTTATATACAAAAGATTATTTGGATAAAATTGACTATTCTTGAATTTGATAAATGATGAAAATTTTGTTTTCGTTTATCACTAAACTTATTGCATTAATATAGACGTTTTTAAGGAAAGCGCATAACAATGAGGAGGCCTTATTGCATTCATGGGTTTGAGGTTGATCTGCATCAAGATTGCAATGTCTCGCGGTCGAATCTGCATCAAGAAGAAAACGTAGGCTGGTTCTGGAGGTAAGGCACAACGTATCTCACAACGTCATCATGGGCCATTTTGAGGTGCTCTCCAGGGACACTGACGAACTTGACTTTTCCAGCAGAATCCAAGGTTTTCAGACCAATCCAGTCCTCAATATAGAGCTTTGTCTGGAGACGAATGCATAGTTTAGAAAACAAGTGGTTGATTGATGATCAGGAAAATAAATGAAGTTGATGATTACTAAGGTTAACCTGTTGAGGAGGCAAAAGAGGTGTTGAAGCTCCATCAGGGTAATATCCGAACCAGCAACTTTCTTTAGGAATCACTACAGTATCACCCTGGAACTGTTTTAGAAAAATGAAATAAATGAGCCAATCCAGCAATGTTGTTACAAGAAATGTCAAGGATCATTTGTTTAGGCACCTACCATGACGAGGACCAAGTTGTGCAAGCTCGTGAAACGTTGTTTAAAAGTGGAGTTCCTCTCGTTAGGTCTCTCGTTGTTGAGCTTTGGCAGATACTTGGAGTGTTCCAAATACTTTGACATTTCCTGAGAACCAAATATCTCGATTGAGTTATTCATATAATAGGAAATGATTTGAGGATTAGAAAGAAAGGGGTTTGAGTTTACGGTAGGGATCTTGACATAACCACTTGGAGCAATATGATCCTGCAGAGTCATTAATCATGGTTTAAGGCTTTGGATCTTGATTAGAGAAGAAGAAAGAGAGAAGGTATATATACTTGAACATAGTCGCTGTAGACATCTGTTTTAAGCAGCTGGCAAGCTGGAGACTTTAAAACAGAGAAGCCCATTGTTGTTGTTATTGTGATTAAGAATGTGACTAAAGACACAGAGATCAAGAGAATGGGAAGAGAACTCACAGAACAGTTGGGGATGTCGGAGATGCCAGCGTGAGGTCCTCCTAAGGAGACATAGTTGATGACAGGAGGAGCATTGTCGCAGAACTCGATTAAGCCTCTGGCGACTAGGTTTCCTTGAGACTGTGCAACAATGTTGTAACCCTGACTCAGCTCTTTCATCTGTTTCACTTTCTCACACGCTACACTCGCTTGTTGCGTAAGCGGCATGGACACGGAATCTTGTTCTTCATTTCCTATTTCTCTACAAGATGACACATAACAGAGAGACAGACAGCGATAAACCCTTTTGCAAGATTATGATGAAACAAGAGGAAGAAGAAGAAAGTAGTTGAGTGAGTACAAGCAAGAGCCAGGGGAGCTGGAGAGGTTGCTAAGGAGCTGTATGAAGCTGCTCGGTCCACCATTGGAGCATTGATCTTGAACCCCTGTTTCAATCAAATCCATTTAATTAGTGCATTTGATTCATTATCGATTGAGAACATAAAAAAAAGGAGCAAGAAGAAGGATCTTTAATTACCGTGAAAGAGAATGAATGGAACAGAGATTGAAGCCGGAATGAAGAAGAAGAGTGTCAAGGTCACAAGGAGAGCAGATCGCTGGAAACTCTTCTCCATGGAAGAACTCAACGAGAAATAGTTACCTTTAATTAATTTTGGAAGAAGCCGAAGAAGCAAGAAGACAAGAAATGTACGTTTGAAATCTAATTTTTTTGTACTCTAATCGTAAATGGAAGAAAATTGATTAATTGGTGGTTGGTGTATGGCAGGAAATGAAATCTAAAGAATCGCAACCGGTGGTTGACTTGGAAATGTAAATCACAGCTCTTTTTTTTGGAACTAAAAAGTTGCTGTTATTCAAAGAATGTAATCTTTATTATATAAATGTGATCTCTCAGAGTGAACGTGATACGTAAGATAATTTTCATTCACGAGACAGTTAATTTAGATATTGACATGTCAATTTAATTAAAAATAAATAAATTAAAGTAAATATTAAAAATTTGAATTAAAAAAATGCAATTTAAAAAAAAAAAAACAAAAATAAGTAAGGAAAACTTATAATAAAGAAAAATGACAAAAAGAAACTTAAAAGTTTATAATCTACAACCACGATCAAACTTTTTTAAAAAATTTTATAAATATACTCTAAACTTAAAAAGAAAATTATTAATATTCACCAAATTTTAAAGTTTATAATCATTTCCATTATGACAAAAGAAACTTAAAAAATAAAAATTATTAATATACAACCACAACCAAACTCTATATAATAATCTACATCTTTCTAATTTTTAAATGTTTACTTCCATATAATTAAGCATATTATCAATTTTAAAATATAATTTTTTTATTTTTTATCCGTTTATCACGCGAGACCTAATCTAGTAATTTTTAAATCTTTATTTGATTTTCTTAAAGAGAAAAATCTCCACATTCTTATAAAATATGACAGAGAAGAAATCTGTTTATGATTTTGGGTTACAAGAATTAAAATCGGAAGTAAACTCCAATATATACTATGATCTACTTTAGGTGATTTTCACAATGTTTGAGTTATAAAATCTAGATTCTGTTACCTACAAATTTATTGAAAACCTTTTCAAATCTTTCAACATTTATGGATTTGAAGATTATATTTTGTATTGAATAGCATCTAATTATGTTCGAAATCGTTATTTTTTGAATAAACACTACACAATAAAATCTTTTAAAAATAAATTGGTGAATATCAAAATAAATAACACACGATTCTATTTTGTATTGAATAGCATCTATATTCGTTTTAACAGATTTTTAATTTAAAAGATATTTATTTCAGTTTGTCGAAGAGGATTAAAAGAAGAAAAAAGCGAAGAAGAGAGTAAACGAAGACAAAAAAAGAATCGATTTGGTAAAGATAAATTTTAGATAAACTTTAGACCAGTACTACTAAAACTCAAGGGAAATAAATAATACCCCCTCTGTTTCATTAAGAGTGTCATTTTGACATTTTTTGTTTGTTACATAAAGAGTGTCATTCTATAATTTCAATACAAAGTTTGACAAAACATTCATTTTTTAACCTCAAATATTTTTTTAAAAATTGTGATAAAATTCCCTAAGTCACTTGCTGCACAAAATTAATTGTGTCTTCCTAATCCCAATACATTCAACTTACGTAATTAATGTTGAAATTAATTTATTATTTTATTTATTTTATAAATGGAATTAGATATAAAAAACTTCCAAAAATCACTTTTTTATTATGAACACACATATGACTAAAATACCTACACAAAATTTGGAGGTTGAAGAAAATTTAAATTTCTAATATATAAACTCCCAAAAAAATTAAATATTTTGGTTGATTCCCTCCCATACAAATTTTGCCTCCATTTTTTTATATTGTTCTCTAAAGTTTCTTAAAGAAATTTTTTGACAAATATGATTTGCCTCCACAAATTTATGTTAAGCGTAGAATGTTTTAATTTAAGTGCATTTAATTATCACAATGACTATCGACTCAATTAAGGAGAAGTGTAAGAGTTGTAGTATTCTACTACATTAAAATAAATTGAAATAAATAATTGTAATTACATAAATAATTTAGGGGTATAAATGAACTTTTATCTTGTTTCTTAATTTGTGTGAACAGTATCAAAATGACACTTTTTGTTAAACAGAGGGAGTAAATAGAAGTTAGATTTGGAGCTTCAACTCTTTGATTATAATAAGATATAAAAATTATATGAACTCAAGAAAATAAACACTAGAAAATAAATGTTTTACCAATTTTCCCAATTAAAATTTGAAAATTTGAAGACTTTCAACTTTTTCAAAATAATAAAATAAAAAATAAAACCCAAAAGATTATATAAGATCAAAGGGCACAAGAGAAATGCTCGATTTTTTGTTTTCTTCATTAGCGAACCTCTTAGTCCCAATTAACAAGAGTTTATATTATTCGTGTTTTTCAAAAGCAAAAAATTAGAAAACTCAAGATGGAAAGAAAAATGTCCCGACGCTTGTGGTCAAATGGTAGGGGATGTGTCTTGGACGCAAATACGTTATGGGTTCGATTTTTCTGCTATGTGAAACTAACACACATTTGTTATGGACACCCACACGGATATGAGTTCTTGCTTTCGACTCATTTGATTACCCTGGAGAGGGCCTATCTGTGGGTTGCCCTTCCCTCAGAAGATTAGTATGAGACTCTCCATAGACCTGGGATCTACTCATGAGTTAAAAAAAAAAAAGAAGAAGTTGGAAAGAACAACATGGTTACGAAAAGCAATAGGTCAAAAGTTTCAAACCACATCTCAAAATTTAGCGAACCTCTTATCCTTTATCAACATGAAACAGTTCTTGCATTTCAACTCTTATCGCCAATTAATCTAAAAAAACAGGGCATATTTTTTATGTTTGAGTAGGGCTTCCGATAGGCATGAACTGGTACTGACCGTTACAAGTCATGACCAAAATCATACAGTTTTTAGAAAAAAGTTACAAAGAGTGAAAAAGTTTGGGGTACAAATAATGAACCATATACAATCGAATCTTCCGCTTCGATTGACTTCAATGATTATGATTAAAAGAGGTTTAGCCACAATCGAATATTAGTAGGTTGTCCTTGCGATATCCAATGTTCTAAAAATTGGCCTAGATGGGTCCTAGGCGCCAAATCGGTCATAACCGAAACGATTTTATCAAAATCGGTGAGATAAATCGGAATCTCGGTTTAAACGGCCTAAATCGGTTCAAATCGGTTTAAATCGGTCCAAATTGGCACAAATCGGTCTAGATGCCAGTTTAGTATATGATTTAATTTTGTAATTATTTTGTGTGTTTTCAAAAAATAAGCCATGTAAGTAAATGAAAAAAAAAATTTGAAACGTCAAAATGGGTTATGGTAATTTAATTATATCAATTTCACCACTACTTTGTTTCTTCCTTCGTGAACTATGAATCGTCCTTCTATTTATTTATTTCCATTTTTCCCTCTTATTTTGATATTTCCTATTCGTTTAGTTTATTTGTACTCTTATCAAGTTTCAATATATGGTTTTATATCTGTTTGTTCAATATTTTTTTTTTTTGGTGTTAATTCACTATTTTATTTTCAACCATTTCAGCAATGTAATTTTTAAATAAAGCACAATACATTTAAAAAATATCTAATATAAATATAAAATATATAATAAATAAATAATAATTCGTTAATTCCTAGGCTCCTAGGTTCCGATTAATCCGCCTAGGCGCTAGTCCCTTATCAAGTGCCTAGCCTACCGCCTAGTAGACGTAAAAAAAAAAAAAAAAAATCTACAACCTAGCGATTTTTTGAGCATTGCTTGCCAGCGTATCTGCTTTCAAGAAGCCTTCCTCTTGCTCGGCGATTCTCTTGCAAAATCTTGCCTATTATTGAATTTAGATTTTTTTCTTCATATTTTAAATAATTAAAAGCACGAGTAACATGTTATTTGGATGAAACTAACCATCTTTGATAGATGATGAAGATTTTGTTTTCCGTTTCTTGACTTGATATTGACCGTTTTCTGGCCTTTTATTCATTAGTTGAGGTTGATCTGCATCAAATATATTAAGAAGAAAACGTAGGCTGGTTCTGGAGGTAAGGCACAACGTATCTCACAACGTCATCTTGCGCCATTTGGTTGTGCTCTCCAGGGACACTGACAAACCTCACTTTTCCAGCAGAATCCAAGGTTTTCAGACCAATCCAGTCCTCAGTATAGAGCTTTGTCTGGAGAAGAACGAATATAATAATTGTTTAGAACACAAGTGGTTGATGATGATGATGATGATCAAGAAATGAATGAAATTGAGGCTCACCTGTTGAGGAGACAAAAGAGGTGTGGAAGCTCCATCCGGGTAATATCCGAACCAACAACTTTCTTTAGGAATCACTACTTTATCACCCTGGAACTGTTTTTTAGGAAACGAAGAAAACAAAATTTATGAGCTATTCCAACAATGGTTACGTGTTCAAGATTTGGTTATGCACCATGACGAGGACCAAGTTCTGCAAACTGGTGAATCGGTCTTTAAAAGTAGAGTTCCTCTCGTTAGGTTTCTCGTTGTTGAGCATTGGCAGGTACTTGGAGTGTTCCAGGTACTCTGACATTTCCTGAGAGCCAGATAACAAGGCTTTTTTTCGATTCAAGTATTCATGTAAGAGGAAATGATTGAGGATTAGAAAGAAGATGTTAAGTTTAATTACGGTAGGGATTTTGACATAACCACTTGGAGCAATATGATCCTGCAGAGTCATTACCGACGTTGTTAATGAAGGGTATTAACCATTGTTTAAGGTTTTGGATCTTGATTAGAGAAGAAGAAGAAGAAGAAGAAGAGAGAGAGAGAAGGTACACTTGAACGTAGTCGCTGTAGACATCTGTTTTAAGCAGCTGGCAAGCTGGAGACTTTAAAACAGAGAAGCCCATTGTTGTTGTTTGTTGTTATTGTGATTGTGATTAATACACATGAGAGACAAAGAGAAAGGGAAGAGAGAACTCACAGTACACTTGGTGGGGATGTCGGAGATGCCAGCGTGAGGACCACCTAAAGATATATAGTTGATGACTGGAGGAGCATTGTCACAGAACTCGATTAGGCCTCTTGCTACTAAGTTTCCTTGAGACTGTCCGACGATGTTGTAACCTTGACTCAGCTCTTTTATCTGTTTCACTTTCTCACACGCTATTTTCGCTTGTTGCGTAAGCGGCATGGAAACGGAATCTTGTTCTCCATTTCCTATTTCTCTACAAGATGACACATAACAGAGGGTGAGAGAGACAGAGATAAACCCTTTTGCAAGATTAGGATGAAACAAGAGGAAGAAGAAGAAGAAGAAGAAAGGGTTGAGTCGGTACAAGCAAGATCCAGAGGAGCTGGAGAGGTTGCTAAGGAGCTGTGTGAAGCTGCTCACTTCACCATTGGAACATTGTTCTTGAACCCCTGTTTCAATCAATGTCCATTATTGTTTTTAACTCATATATCAGTGATTAAAAAAAAGGAAAGAGGAGAAGGAAGAACAAGGATTGTTAATTACCGTGAAAGAGAATGAATGGAACCGAGATTGAAACCGGAATGAAGAAGAAGATTGACAAGGTCACAAGGAGAGCAGATCTCTGGAAGCTCTTCTCCATGGAAGAAAGAAGTCAGTGAAATAATTTACCTGTAAAATTTGGAAGAAGCCGAAGAAGTAAGAAGAAGACAATAAGTGTACGTTTGATACAACAGATAAATGAAAGATAATTTCATTATTACTTGGTGGTTGGTGTATGGCCGGATCTTTCAATTGGGATGAAATGAGATCTAAAGAACCGCTATCGTGTGGTTGCTGCTTGTTTTCTTATTGACTTGGAAATTTAAATCATAGCTTCTTTTTTTTCCTTGAAAACCTTCCCAAATCTTTCAACATTTAAGGATTTTAAAATTCTATTTTGTCTTTACAATAATTGCAGTAGATAGACATCAATAATGTCAAAATTAGTTCTCTCTCCTCTCCCACTATTCAACATTTACTGTTCATAATCAAAAATCCAATTTATCCTTTTCTTTCCTCTTATTTACACAAACTGCCATTGTCGGAATTTTTTTCCCGACATGGTATACTGACGCTACTGTTCATATGACAATGTTCATCCCGACACGGATAATGATTTAATTAACATGCTACTTATTATGTTATCACGATAAGTTATGTTTACCGGACATTATTGTTAGCATGGTATTATTGTTATCCGGATATCCGGATATTATCCGGATATTATTGTTTAGGGGATTATGGTTTCTTGTTATCCGGATATTATTGTTAGCACGATATCCCAATTATCCGGATATCCGGATATTATCTGAATATTATTGTTTAGGGGATTATGGTTTCTTGTTATCCGGATATTATTGTTAGCACGATATCCCAATTATCCAGATATGATTGTTTAGGGGATTATGGTTTCTTGTTATCCGGATATTATTGTTAGCACGATATCCCAATTATCCGGATATCTACTATGTTAGCATGTTATAAATATCGGATATTATTGTTAGCACGTTACAAGTATCATATATTATTATTAGCACGATAACATACTATATACTAATTGAGTTAACAGTGAACATTGAGCATGTTAGCAAGTTAGCGCAATACTATATTAGTTAGCATGTTAGCACGATAACTACTCGCCGTCCTAGTAACGTCGGAAACAATATTTTCAATATAATGGCAATTGTGTAATTATCTTAAATGAAGAGGATATTTATGGTTTAAATTTTATTTCTCTTTGCTAGTTACCTAATTTTTATATTATCATTGCTATAAACTTAATTTTTAAGTTATCCATGTATATTGAGCTAATTCATCCTTGTCTTTACCAGTTTTATGTCAGAACTATATTATTTCCATCTTTTTCGAGAGACATACGTAGCCTTTAGTTTATCCTTTATTCCCCAGTGTTTTAAACGTCCGCGCTAATACTCTTGCAAAAAGGGTTCGAGCAGCTCGAGCATGAGTATTTTTATTTTCCCATGTAAGTCATACCGAACCAGTAGAAGATACTTCACAGAACTGTCTTTCTACTAGCCACATTTATGTAATAGTTGGATAGATGACCAAAAAAAAAATAGAGATTCTAAGGATCGTGTACACTAGTTGACTTGATCCTAGTATATATATTGTACGCTATTGAACAAGAAGAATAAGAGAAAATCTTTTCACTTTTGTGCTTCTCTTAACAATAATAATTAGAAATTAGATTTGGAGCTTCAACTCTTTGATTATAATAAGATATAAAAATTATATGAACTCAAGAAAATAAACACTAGAAAAGACATGTTTTACCAATTTTCCCAATTAAATTTTAAATTTTAAATTTTGAAATTTTGAAATTTTGAAGACTTTCAACTTTTTTCAAAATAATAAAATAAAAAATGAAACCCAAAAGATTATATAATATCAAAGGGCACAAGAGAAATGCTCGATTATTTTTTTGGTTTTCTTCAATAGCGAACCTCTTACTCTCTTAGTCCCGATTAACAAGCGTTTATATTATTCGGTGTTTTTCAAAGCAAAAATTTAGAAAATTTAAGTTGGAAAGAACAACATGGTTACGAAAAGCAATAGGTCAAACTTTTCAAACCACAGCTCATATTTTAGCGAACCTCTTATCAACAAGGAACAGTTCTATTTGGTCCAAAAATAAAAAAACAAGGAACAGTTCTAACCAAGTGGTGGGCTTGAGGTTGGGTATGTGCATGCCTTGATACTCGAGTTCGACTTCGCTTGGCCACCCAACCCGCAGAGCTTTGTAACTGCACGAAAAGAAAGTTGGACCTAGAAGGATTAGTCTGGGCCGAAAGCTTGAGATTACATCCGGATTAACAAAAAAAAAAAAACAAGAAAACGTTCTTGCGTTTCAACTCTTATCGCCAATTAATCTCTCAAACGGCAGTTATTACGAATGAGAGATAACGAAGAAGATGAAGAAGAAGTTTGTTAGGAGAATATTTCTCATTAAGAAAACAAAACAGATCGTTTACATTCAATATATACAATTGAAGAAGTAAACCAATCTATTAAATAAGAGCTAAACCGGCTAAAGGAAACCAATTTAACTAAACCCACTCCAATAGTCCCCCTCAAGATGAGGCAAAGATATTGTGAAGACTCATCTTGGATTTGAGATGTTCAAACTGATTCGGAAACAAAGGCTTTGTCAGAATATCTGCCACTTGATCCTCAGTACGAACATGTAGAGTTTTAAGGAGACCTTTATCCAATTTCTCCCGAACTGTGTGACAATCCACTTCTATATGTTTAGTTCTTTCATGGAAGACAGGATTTGTGGCTATATGAATGGCTGCTGTGCTATCGGAAAATAGGACAGGAACTGTATTAGATTTTATACTTAGATCAGAAAGCAAAATGCCTAACCAGACCAATTCACAGGAAGCAAGAGCCAATGCTCTGTATTCAGCCTCTGCTGATGACCGAGAGATAGTAGGTTGTTTCTTGGATCGCCAGGAGATGAGTGATGAACCAAGAAACATTGAGAAACCAGTAGTAGATCTTCTGCTGTCATGACAAGATGCCCAATCAGCATCGGCAAATCCCTTCAATGATAAATCTGCATCAGCGGAATAGAAAAGGCCTTGACCTACGGTTCCTTTTATGTATTGTAACACCTTATAGACTGCCTGCAAGTGAGATGTGCGAGGAGCAGAAGAATATTGGCACAATTTGTTGACAGCAAATATGATATCTGGCCTGGTGATGGTCAGATACATCAGTTTGCCAACCAAACTTCTGTACCGTTCTCTATCAGTAAGAAGTTCACCATCATTCTTGGACATCTTGAGATTCGGAATCATAGGAATAGATGCAGGTTTGCATCCTAACATACCAGTGGATGTGAGCAATTCTAATGCATATTTTCTTTGGCATATAGAGATACCTGCAGAATTCCGAGCTATTTCCAATCCCAGAAAATATTTTAGAGGTCCAAGTTCTCGCAGTTTGAAACTCTGCTTCAAAGCTTCAGTCAATTGTGTAGCAGTATGTTCATTAGTGCTAGCGATGATTATGTCATCTACGTAGACCAGAACTGCCACAAAATTATTGTCAGATCCTTTAACAAATAAGGTATGATCTCCATAGCCTCTTGTAAAACCCAACTGAAACAGAGATGAAGAGAATTTCAGAAACCATTGTCGCGAGGCTTGTTTGAGTCCATAAATGGATTTCTTAAGTCTGAGAACAGCATTCTTAGGTAAAGGGTCCCCCTGTCTCTCAGCGTATCCTTCTGGTAATTTCATATAGATCTCCTCTTCTAATTCACCATTGAGGAAAGCATTTGAGATATCAAGTTGATTGAGGAACCATTTCTTAGAAGCTGAGACTTTGAGTAAAAGCTTCACAGAAGCTAGTTTTGCAACAGGAGAAAAAGTCTCATTGTAATCCAGACCTTCCCTTTGCGTGTAACCCTTAGCAACCAATCGAGCTTTGTATCTTTCTAGACTTCCATCGGCATGAAATTTCAATGTGAAAACTGATAGATAGACTTTTTAAAGGTCTTAATCAATACCTCGTTGTAGTAATTTGAGGATCGAACCGAAGAGGCTAAGGTTGAAACACTAGGAATACACGAAACTTCCTAAGCTAGAGCGATGTTTTTGTGTTTTTCTATTTATGAACTAAAGGAAACAAATTGCAAGAAGGGAAAACAAAGATATAAGAGTTGGATCACGGACTAAGCTATCAAGGCGATGGAATACGATCAAACAACGAATCATTCGGAAGCATTAAACTCTATCCTAGAACATGGGATTCATAATTATGACTAATCCACCGTCGTGGCACTAATCACTTTGTTAATCACCAAATCAAGAGCAAACTCTCGTTTGTGATAAGATGATTAACAAGCATTAATCTCCAATCCCAATTAGTTCGCTAATCACCCTAGACATCAACCATCGTTGGCTAGGCACGAAAAGCTCACAAAAAGTCTTGTTCAAGCATTTCATCGAACACCTATCGGGCGTGAAATGCTTAAGCTCTAGACTCGAATGGATAAACCTAATCTAGCACTAACACCGTTTACTCGAATCTCTCCCTAAT